>DWNE01001746.1:0-20853 GCA_018249875.1 Cecropterus toxeus | reverse complement strand
GAATTACTCCACAAAAATGTATGATACATTGACCCGTTGGTTATTAATAAAAAGTGCATAAAATATTTTAATTTAAGCCAAACCTTCTAACTTCCATAGAAATGGCTTATTGCTTACTTGAGATTTAGGGTCTTATACTAGAGATCTCGTTTCTGGGACTCTGGTTGTGTTTAACATTTCTAGCAATTTGCTTTGCAAGAGTAAGCCTGTTTCGGCCTCGTGTCTTCCTCCCGTGGGTCTCATACAGAATTGGCAAGCATATCGGACGAGTTTATGCAGATTAATATAATTAAACGATGCTTTAACTGTCAAGCTAGATGAATTTGATTTAAATTAGTATAGTATAAACATAGTTCATATATAGTGATACGTATCATTTCAGCATACCTTATGGTACCTATTGAATATTATTAGGAACCTTATTGCAAACGCCAGTTTAATTAATTTTACAATTATTTCAATACGTTTTAATATTATTACAAATTAGACCGAGTCTTTTTCCGAAGGTTTACGAAGTAAAATTGAAAAATAATTCTAAAGGCATTTTTTTTTTCAATTATTACCTATTGAAAGCTGATTTGTCTTTGATTCGATTTATCATGAATTGATTAGATGTGAATAGAATTGATTCGATGTCCTATAACAAAACGTTTATGTTGTGATGGCTTTATAAGCAGTTCATGAGTTCTTATGAACATTTTATGACTGAGAAAGCCATTTCATTGTCTCTTACACGGGGTCTACACGTAATACGTACGTGACGTACTCCAGAAAATGTCTTATTTGAGCTTCTAATGTTTTGATGTAAAATATTTTAAGACAGAAGGGCTCGCTAATTTAAGGACTACATTTTTATGACGACGTGGAGTAGCGGTTGTCATACTAATCTGACACTTACAGAGTTCCGGGTTATATTCCTGAAGAGGTAAGTGCTCATGAGATCCACCTGATGTTAAGTGCCCATTTTTACTCATGATCTATCATTCATCGGAGATACGATAAGTAACCTACCTGAAGCCGCCCGCAGATGCCTTAAGAATATTTGGGATAAAAATTCCTCCCTTTCAATACACCATTCTTAAGAACAATATTAATACTTACTTACTTATATTATTTATTGTATCTAGTAGTTTAGTAGACACGTTATAAAACTCATTGTTAATATTGTCTACGTTGGAAGAGCGGGGTATCCAGTAAAATAGGTTTACTAACCCAGTACAGCAACCCTTGCCACTTGTTTATATGAAATAAACTATTTTTGTATTTATTTTAAATCATTGCATCATTCAAACCAAAGCTACTTCTTCTTTAAAAGAAGGCTGGTAGGCTCGGAAGGGATCTGCTCTTCATAATTCGAATTTGCATGCATTCGAATTATGAAGAGCAGATCCCTTTACAATCATATCATATTATATCTGCCAAAACCTAAGATTTCGGGGAAACAGTGTATCCAATGGGTATCTAAAGCCAATAGTCCGAGGAGCTTGTGTGTGGTTTATGGCGGGTCGAAGGTCATTTTCTTCCGACGCGGGCTTTGAGCCATGCCCTTCGCGGCCCGTCAAATAACTTTTCCTTATACCCTTATTGATGTTTATTGGGCCATTTGTTGTATATACGAATGTAGTTATGATTTTAATTCCACGTTATATTGTGAAAACGATTACAAAACTATTATAGAAGTAATGAAACGCTGTCGTCTGATTTGAAGGGTCTGATTACAAGATTGTATCTACTATAGGTGTTTTTGGAAGTAACTTCAAGACTTTTTAAGACTCTTTAAGACTTTTTTTTAATTATACAGACAGTTGAAATGAAATTGAAAATGAAAATAACATAATGATATTTTCAATGAGGGTGGTAGAACGCTTAGCAGTTCGACTGTGGTAATGCTGGAAGTACCACTGCAGCGTTCATTGCTGCCTTCCCATAGTTTTTAGGAGTATCAACGCATAAATCGGGTAGAAATCAATTCCATTTAAGTTGACAATTGATAAACAAAAACCGAAGCGACCATTTATAATCGTGCGGATGGAATTCTCATAACGCTACATACTACACCAATTTCACGAAAACAAAAATCTCATATAACCCGACAATTTACAGAAAGGCCAGGTATCTCCAGATCTCCCCCAAAACAAAAAGATCTATTGCCAGTAATGCGATAACATTTCTCAAAGTTGTCCGAGCACAAATATTCTGGAGTATTTTCGTTAAACGAGAAAAAAGTCTAGGGAAAGTTGTTACATTTCCGCGCATCGTTATAATTTCCAAAAACTATTCTGATCTACTGTTTTTATATCGAAAGTTGTTGAAACTTTGATACTAAAAGTCAAAGATATGATAGTAAGGTAATTAACATGATAAAATTACACTATTACTGCTTTTTATTAGCAGTCATTGCCTAATAGTTGAAATTCGGCCTCTCAATCCAGGGTCCGAGGTTCGAGCATGCTTTGATTTTCCTAAAATGATGCGCGTATAAGGAATTAATTGTCACTGGTCTACGTTGAAGGAAAACATCGTGAGGAAACCTGCACACCTGAAAGTTCTCTATAAAAATCGGCCAAGTGCGAGTCGGACTCGCGCACGAAGGGTTCGTATCATTTTGCCAGGTGGTAGAACCAACTTAGTTCGATAGGGGAAGTACCACCGCCACACCTATTTCTAGCGTGAACATGTTGAACTAAAGTATCTACGAAACGTTGAACTAAAGTAAACCGGCAACCACACCCTTACACCGAAATCGGTGTAAGGGTATGGTTGCCGGTTTACTTTTATATGAGGCGACAATCTCAGTCCTCGGCAGTGGCAACGCATTTGTGGTCGACTTTATATAGAATCCCTGTTCTATATGAAGATGCTTACAAATGTCCATGGGCTGCAGTAACCACTTACCATCAGGTGGGCTGCTTGCTCGTGTAATACTTCGAATTAATAAAAAGAAAATCTATTCTAGTATTTATTGTTACACACATAAATCATCAGATTGTACAGAAATAAATCATGTGTGAGAATTTTAACTGTCTAGCTATCACGGTTCATGATATACAGCCTGGTGACAAACAGACGGACAAACGAACGGATGGACAGCGAAGTCTTAGTAATATCCGTTTATATCGTTTAGTTATGGAACCCTTAAAATAGAGTTCTCAATGGTGTTTAAAGTTTAACGATTCGTATTTGCCCAGCGCTGTGGCCTAGAACTCTATCTTTCATACCAATTCGCACTTGGCGAATGTGAAGGCCTATTGCCTATAACTCTCCCTCAGCAGTGAGACAATAATGGGCTAACGATATTATTGCTTTTACAAGCTTTTTACTTATGAATACAATATGAAAGTTGGTGTACTAAAGCAAACTAAAGGTTGAAAAGGACTCTTCGTGGTTACTCAAATGTCACCACAATCACTTATGTCAGCTCTAACAGCTCATATATCGCTGCTGGATTCAAGTTTAAAGGATGTGGTAAGGGCGAAGTACTAATAGAAAGCATTCAGACGTAGTTAAGGGTGTGGCAACATATGTGGTATACATCTGTGGTTCTAATTGAATCCTGTTTGGAGGTTATAAACGTCTGTAACGGAATTAATTAGAGCATAACATGTTTATCTACTGGAAAAGTATTTACTATATTTAATGGTGATGATTCTTTGTGGTTCGTCTATGGTGGCACGACCGCCATACTTATTTTACCTATAACAATAGTGGTAAGTACTAACGTGTTCTTGTGTAAGGTAACAGCTACATTTCCGAGGCATTCTGCCTTAGCTTACCTAAAATTTGCAAAAAATTCAATACTACCTGTATTGCATTTTAGGCCAATTTCAAGTAAGAGTCATATTTTTTACCTTAGATTTATTTTGTTTTACCTTAGATGGACACGTTCGCTTGCTTAAAACTTGCTTCTTTTACAAAAAAACATCCGTTTTATATAAAAAAAATATTGCTTTTTTACTTTAGTAAAGTATGAAAATTCATCCGATCAATGGAATAGCAAGACAACAACAGAAGAGAAGAGATTAAAAATTAACTCTTGGGTAAAGTAACAAAAAGTTCTAATTTAATGTATTTTGCGCATAAAACGAAAATAGAAGTAGATAGTAACCGAGGAGGATAATGTCTCTGTGAAAGTAAGCCGCTTAGCCGCTCAGATGGCTGGATACTACAAAGTGTCCATAATCAGAGTAATTACTACTTCCGTTTATAACGACTGCAGAGGATTTGACGAAGACACTGAAATTAATTCCGGGTTCGATCCCCGGCCGAACAGGCACCTGGATGTTGAATTTAGATGTCTTTTCTTTTCTGGGTGTTTGTCTATTCATCTTTGTGTGTATCATTGGTACCCACGATACAGGAGAAAATCCTAGTGTGGGGCTATGAGTGTAGAAAGCGAGCGTGCGTGTATTGCTAAGGAAGTAAAGCGTAGCCTCGCTTGTAGAAATCGTGAGTGATCATATTTTGTGGTTGTCAGCTCACTTTTATATGAGGCGACCATCTTAGTCCTCGGGAGTAGCAACGCATCTGTTGTCGACCGCGGATAGAACTCCAGTTCTATATGAAATAGCTTACAGAAGTCTAAGGGCGGCAGTAACCATTTACCATCAGGTGGACAGATGTCTATAGGTGGCAGTGGCTACTCACCGTCAGATGGACCGCATATTCGTTTACTACTTAAAAATTATAACAAATAAAATGGGTTTGAACAAAGTGTTCAAAATTTAATCCTTTGGCGGATTCAAGTACATTGCAAGCTTATACCGCTTATCTGTAGGTAGACGGCATACTGTTTTTTTTTACAATTCGCTATATGTAAGCATGGAATAGAACTTACTTAAACATTATCATTCCACGATACGTATCTTATCCGTCAATATGATGTAATATTCTTTACATAAACCAGGATAACAGTACATTATGTGGGAAATAAATCAGAGGATTTGGGTGTGATGTCGTATGATATCCTGTAACAATAGTCTGAGCCGGGCATAAACCTCTTTTATTAATGCATTTTCTCCGGTTTCGTGACGCGAAAATGATGGCTCCCGACGCCCCAAGCAACGTTTTTTTGTCAAGAGACGAGCTTGAATTATATAAATGAAATATAGATAAACTACCATTAAATGAACAGAAAAGAGCGTGGAAAATGCCAGAAGCTATTAAAACGTTGTCTCGTTAAGTGAAGCAAGGAAAACTTATAATAACGTCACATCATTACGCAAGAACAAAACTAAGTTTTGTTACGATAATAGTGGGAAACTAATAGGCATTTATAACAATACTCTTTTGAGCATTATAATAAAATATTAGAGACTATATTTATTATACAGTTTATTATAACGGCTGTTTTCTAAGCCGTTATAATAAACAAAGCGAATTTACTAATTTGTACGCCAATTAAACTTAACAATCCATTTTCATTATTTTAGTTAGCTTGTGTCTTCGCGTAATGTCAGAAATGATCAAGCATTAGTAATAGCATTTTATGCCAATCTAAAGAATCTTTCAGATGATAACATAAGCGTTGATTAGAAAAAAATAGAATCTCCCTTCGATGCGTTTAATAAATGAAAATTAATTATTACATAGCTGTCAAAAAAAAATCAGTAGGCTACATCTGTTCCGTAAAATAGATTTACATTTTAACCCTACAAATTTGTATGCCATCCCCACATTCCTGTTGTAATAAATTTATTCTAATCGAATAACAGACGTGATAGACACTAACCGCTCAGTAATTGGACACAGAACACGACAGCCGGATGGCAAGTTGATTTGTGGTTATTATCATTGTTTGTTTGAAGTTATCTGCGTTTATATTTCAATGTAAACTCTAATTTAAATGATGCTATGAATGTATAAGTATGTCGTGTTATTATCCCACTGCTGGGCGCGGGTCTCTACACATAATGAGTTTTAAAAGATTGCCATAGGCCAAATAGAAATTAAGACATAAGGAAAACGCTTTCTACACTCATAATAAGAAAAGGAATGGGTAACACATATTTAAATACTTTTTAGAGAACTCTCATATGTGTAGATTTCTTCATAATATTTTAATTCATCATGAAGAACCAATGTTTACTTTCTAATACGCAAATGATTTCAGAAAAATCAGTCGAATCGAGTTTTAACTGCACTATTCCAGATACTGCACGTGTATATAAAGCTCTGAAATGATTTATCTGACCGACAATTCAAAAAATCATATATGTTACCTTATTTACATTATTACTAGTAATATTGCTTACTAACTTTTATAAGCAAACTAGGACGATTCTAATAATATGACACACGTCACAATCCGTCAAGCCGTTTGGGCTGTAGCGCGTTTCAAAGAAATGGACATACATACAAACAAACATACATACATACGCTCGAAAAACATTATACATAATAAGAGTACTGACAAGCCGTATAACAAAAAATACGCCCGTATGCTCACAAATTTATTGTAGCATCGTATAAACAGGTGTTCTCTTCTAAATCCTAAGATATAGAACGTGAGACGGAAAACCTAGCTTCATAGTTCTCGACAACGCTTTCAGCAAAGCTTTTAAAGTGAGCAGCTTTATCAGCGGAATAAGATCGAGCTGGTTCAAGTTTCATGTTATTCCTTCCTCGTGAAGTGACTCGGATTTGGATGCGAAGTGTCTTACTGACTGATATATATTTAATTTGTAGTGTATTTATTTTAACTGAGGCCAAGTGATGGTAGAATTTATATTCGTTTTGAAGTTAGTTGTATATTTCTATGTGCAGTGCAACAGTGACCATGTATTGGGTTGCTACGAACATTTTATAAGTAAAAAGTATCCCATGCGATAATGCGAGTCATAAACTATCTGTGTGCCTAAACTCAGCGAAATCCGATCAGTAGTTTTTGCATAAAAGAGTAACAAATACACGTACAAACATGCAAACTTCGCATAATTTTTAAAATAAAAGTTTTTTTGATATTGTCATCGCCTATTACTGCACCACCACTGATAATTCCTAGCTAGATCCTAAATAAATATTAAAAATCGAGGCCAAATCCAAAAACGTTGTCGAATTGTGTGGTTGGTAGATTTCACCTTTCAAAACTTACATCTGGAGAACTCTCGCGTATAAAGATTTTATTTCGATATTAGCCGAGCCCCGCAGTTTTTACGTTAGTCAGCAGTGTCGGTTTACAATCACATGGTCCAAATATGTGAAATTGTTTCTGTCACTTTTATTTCGTTTACGAGGGAGAAACTTTCAAAAGTGGGAAAAATTTGACGTCTCACGCGTCTTACTATTATTTTAATGTGCTCGACATCGTAATGTAAGCGTTATTTCTAGTGCTGTATGATATGAGAACATTACACAAATTCATCACGCGTTGAATCATAAATAAAATATTTGAATATAATTTCAATATGTTTGAACCATTTTAAGTCCGGCACAGATTTTCCCACTCCAAGTTACTTCTGTAGAATTCGCACGTCATCCACTCGCTCTTCACTACGCTTTGTGAATACGGAAACTCATATTTGCACGAGGTTTATTACGTTTTTGATATATGTTACGTTACGTACTAATAGGGCATGGGATTTTTTATTTCTTTCTGTTTGTGATAGTAGTTTGTATATTTGACCCACGACGTGCATATCCGATTAGTTTTCTGGAATGTGTAATCTCTCTACTGACCTGGCGCCTCATATCAAGTTAATAATAAATTGATTAGATATGGAATTGCAGCCGTTCAGAAATTAAGGTCTTCGAGAATTTCGAGTAACTAAGCTTCGAGCTAAGTTTCGAGTAACCTAACTGGCAAGAGTCCAGTATCCAGAGGATCGCGTCAGACGCCGAACACTTGTATCGGAGGCCAAGACCCTCTTTGGGGCGCTGAACCAACGGATGTTTGTATAGTCTAGGTACAAAAGTGAAGTGAAGAGGCATGATAGAGTAATTCTCAAAATAATGTTGTATGGTATATTTTTAAAACGCCAAAATTGGCGAATATTGTTTAACTTATCGCCTAAGTTTAATGTTTAAATCCGTGGCGCTGTCGAGCTGTAGAAAATATTGTAACGAAATCTATACGCCTTATCGCTCGGCCACGAAAAATTTGCTTCACGGTAACGTTGAGCGAATATTGGCAATTTCGCTATAATTTGCAACGAATTTCGTGGCCTCATATGATCAGAATGTTTCGTTGCTCATGAGTTACAATTTTACTAATATTATAAATGCGAAAGTTTATAAGCAATACTACTGATTGGATTTGGATGAAATTGAGCGCCCAGATAATAATATATACGTTTTTTTTCACCGTGATAAATGACAAAAGCAGGCGGAGTCGTAGGAAAAAACTAGTTCCGTAAACTCAAAGATGTGTGAAATCTAACAACCCACACACGCCCGTAAAGGTCTATCAATACGTAACTAATGGTTTGATGATGACAACGAACTTCACACTATACCCGATAGAGCTAAATCAGCGATTTCACATTCTAAAAGTGCCACGAACAATAGTTGACCCAGTTGAAAGTTACTACAATGAAATTCGGGACAAGAATACAATCAGAAAACACGGAATACGTTTAATAAAGAGCAGTAGGGCTGCAATAGGATTGGGCACAAAATATGGATCGTACTTAATATTCATATATTGTCAGGCTGAGACTAGTCTCGACTTTTCAATTCCGTAACAAATTTCAATATTTTGCAATGCATTGTGTCTTATTTTGACCTATATTTACAAAAGGCATAACTTTTAATATCGTATCGCTTATAGTATAAATCTTTAGCTGACTCACGCTGGCCTTCTTGTCTTTTCTTCGTAGTATTTTAATTTTACAAGCACAATATTGTATTTAAGGGAGGTTACAGTAATTCTAGAAAATTTTGCCGATGTTTAATTTTTAAGCCGACTGTGAAAGAAAGAGGGTAATTTTTTTCGAGCATATGTATGTATGTAAGCTCAGTATGTATGTAAGCGTATGTAAGCTCTGTAATTGAAGGGACTTCTCGTATTTTATAACACACTAGCTGTGCCACGCAGTTTCACCCGCGTACGAAAGGAAAACTCTCAAAAATAGAAATAGTTTCCCGTTTTTGCAACATTTTTCGTTGCTGCTCCACTCTTATTAGTCATAGCGTCATATTATATAGCCTGAAGCCTTCCTCGATAAATTTACTATTAAACACAAAAATATTTTTTTCTATAGGAACCAGTAGTTCCCGAGATTAGCGAACTTAGCGAAATTAGATTAGCAAACAAACTTTACTGCAAAATATTAGTATAGATGGAATCTCGTTAGTGTCGTCTTAATTGTGCAAGTTACTTAAATTATATAATTGACGTGAAATATCTTTAGAATGGTGATGATTTGAAACTCGATGAAATAAAAAAAGTTTACGAAAGCAGTTGGCAGTTATATGTACAATAAGATATCCAAATCTGGGCTGCTGCAAATACTTTTTAAAATTAATAAATTCAATAAATTGAGTCTAGAAGCATGAATTTTGAAACAGAAGCCCTAATAAAATCTGAGTCTAGGTAACTATTATGAAATGATTTTGAAAAAAATCCGTTAAGGAGGCATTGGAGATGAAAGCGTCCCTTCTCATAAATGTAATTGAATAACCTAAATAAACGCGAAATATAATAACCGAACAAACATTTCCAAAATAAGTTACAAAGTTTTAAGTACCTCCGTATTTTATTTCAATTTGACTAAGAGCTGTATTTAAAATATCGCGTCTAAAAATAACTCCGAATAAGTTTCAAACAACTTGGAAACTTTTGTTCGAGCGCCGTCGTTTGTTTTGTTTATTTAAACCCGAATTAAACGGTAGCAACAATGGCTCGATTGACGAAACGTATCATTTAAGGCTCCGTTTTTCGCGACACGACCTTATTATGAGTTATATAGTAGCCGTAGGTGGCTGGCGTGCCACTGTATCAGAGGTAGGTCGGTGCTTGGCCTATATTTCCTCCCTTTCTCGCATCGTGTTGTCTTATTCTGTCCTGTTCATCCGTGACGTCATCACGCAACCCCTGTGGTGTGGGTTACACGCAGTGGTGGGTCTGTGCGTCCGTCCCGGTCATTATTGCAATGGTTCAATCAGATTATTTTTTGCCTCTATGAAAATAGAGCGAGATAATGCGAAAAGTTGGCTCGTAGTGGATAAATAAATTATGGACGGTAAATGGAACTCGGCAGAATAGCTTTTTAGCTCCGGCGTTAATAATGCTTGGATAATGAGACAGCGTTTTCTCGGTTTTGTTTGTTACTTTGTTAGGCGCGCGTAGCGTACCGCGTAGCATTGTTTTATAGTAGACAGACAGACAGATAGTCCAGGGTTCGATCCTTGTTCAGTCCGGCTCATTGTTTATATAATAATGAGTTTTTGTTCTACTGCTGAGTGTATTTATGTATTTTTTTGTATTTTCATTCAAAATAAGAATACAAAATAATAATATGTTTTACAAGTATGTATGGTACATACTTGTAAAACATTTATTAACACTTTTGCCGAAACACCTCTTATTCCCTTGATTGAAACTTTATTTTCACCAGACTGCGTCAGAAGGAGGGTGGTGTCTTTTTTTAATTTTAATTTAAAAAATTGCGCCTTCAAATGGGGGGGAAACAAGAGGGGGAAAAAGACTTTTTATTGATACAATAATGGTATCAAATGAAAGCTAGAAATAAGACTATTTTAAATACTTTTGCTCAGCTTTTTGACGAAAACTCATATAAAACTCAAATTAAATATATCTTTTGAACAAAGCAATAATTAAGGTAGTCTGGTTACATGTTTTAATATTGTCACCAATCTCAATAGCTTTTATTGGAAAACTGGGTGTAATACTATCAACAATTTACAGATTACTCCATTTCTTTATCATATTGATATAGCATGTTATTTTTAAAGCATGTCACGTGCAACTAAGCTGTGTATGACAGTTTTACAACTAAGAGCAGGTAATATTTCAAATACAAACTGCAGTTTATACGATGGAATAAACTTGTTGAACTTAAAGTACTTAAGCGATTTTCCACTCCCGCAGGCTTTACTGGCAGAAATCTAGATGCTAGGTTTCAGCCTAGCAGTACTTTCTACTTTGTAAGTACTGGGAAGTGGATCGTAAAGCTAAGAAATCTGAGAAATATTTTATACTTACATTCTCTTTTAAGTTAAGTTAATATTAAGTAAATCATCAACATCTCCGTGAAAATTTACTGATTAATTAATCGATTTGATGTTGACGGCAATGAATACATTTTCTTAACAAGATTACATTCGATTGGAGTTAGTTGGTACGTCACGAAAGGAAAAATACATTATGTCCACAATTTAAAGATTTAAATATTTTTATTGAATAAATAATGGCTTAGTACTTAAAGTTTTGTACTTACGTCTATATTTCTCCTCCCTGTCTTTTTATCAACCATTCAGAACATACCTGAAAAGAGAAAAATAAATTAATTTTTGAACTTAACTAATTGCTTAAATTAGTTTATGAATAACGAATTTAAACCAGCTACATATTGTTACCATAGAGGACTAAGATGAAATATTTGTTTAAGTATTTCTGCATGTCCACATTCTTCAAGTGTGCATAGTGCAAGACTTATTTGTTCTTGAGGGGGAACTTTTAAAAGGCTACGTATACGTATTGAAAAAATATTGTATTGAATAGTCCATTTATTGAGGAAGACACTATAGCCTTCCTACAGCTTATTCTGTATAACATCACGTTATGTTTGTTTGTTTGTTTTTTCTTATGTAGTAGAGGATGAAACCTCAGGGCACAGCTAGTATATAGTATACTATTCAATGATCATTTAAAGGAAGTAAAATTTACTCTTTAATAGAAAAAGGCTCGCTTTGTAGATCTAAATAACGGTATGTCAGAATTAACTTTACTTTGAACCAGCTTCTGAAGAAAACTTCCGACGGTTGAATATTAAATGTTATTGCCTACTTTCTTTGAGACATAACGTGGAGGTCTTTGTATTTTTTTATAATAAAACTTGCGGTGGAACGAAATTAAATAATATTTTTGAAGATTACACAGTAGAAACACGTATTTTACCGCAGTTTATTTATATAGCAGCTAATGCACAAAGATTAACGAAAGGAGGCTTCCAGTAGTAATTACTACTTAGAAAGTACGTCTAATTAATCAAGCTAACATTATAAATACGAAAGTTTAAGAGGATGCATGTGCGTTTTTTACTCTTTTACAAAAAAACACTTGTCGGGTTTCTTTAAATTTGGCATACATATTGCCAGGTGGTAGAATCAATGTAGTTCGACCGGGGAGGTACCACCGCCATACCTATTTCTAGCGTGGAGCAGTTCTTGCGTTTCGGTGGAAGGGTGTGGTTGCCGGCTCACTTTTATATGAGGCGACCATCTCGGCCCTCGGGAGTAGCAACGCATTTGTGGTCGGCTTCATATAGAATTCCTGTTCTATACGAAGTTACAAATGTCCATAGGCGGCAGTAACCACTTACCATCAAGTCACTGCTTGCTTGTTTGCTACTTTATATTAACAAAAAAAATACAGGCAGTTAATGGTTTAGATTAACACATAAATACTCATTACCGTAACTAACATGACCGAAACGATCGGTGCCGCGGGAATAAGCTAGTATTATATGCCATAATTTATAGCAGTTCACAACTTCTACGCCGAAAACAATAAATGTAACAAGGATTAATAAATAGTCGGGAAAAAGAATTTCGTTTATTGTATTGTATCTTGTCCTCGGTTTAGTCGAATCCCTTTCTCACAGCTGTAATCCTTGGATTACTTTTCTAAGTCACAGATTACGAGTATTACCGACGCACTGTGATCATGATTTATATAAATATGAATGTAGTAAGTATGAATGTAGTCTGCCTTTTGTACCACATTTTAAGGTATAATAAAGTTTAAATAAATAAATAAATGTATATAAATTACGGATGTAAGCCCGACGAAGCTGATGTTATGATATTTATTATGGCAGGACGACTACTATATATCCTACTGTACATAACACTTTCCAGATTTGTCGAGTTGAACTTTGTAATTAATTTTATATCTGCCATCCGCTTTAATCATTTTTGGTTTGAGGTAAGATCTGTGATTGCTTTCGTGGGAGTTTTATAATACGGAACTCTCACGAAAGTGATTACAGATTAATTAGTAATCTTTACCACATACTACCAACCAAGTACATTATTAACTAGTAACATCGTTAAAACATTTAAACAAAATGCCCGACTGCTAAAAACGAATTTTTGTTCATAATGATATATATTCATTTAACGCTTATATGTTTTTTTGTCAAAATAGTGAAGTGAAAGTATAACAATATAATATTTTTAGATTGCTCTATTTACTAGCTTTCATTTGATACCAATATTGTCATAGTAAAAAAGTCGTCCCTACTCCCCCCTTTTCCCCTATTTCCAGGCGCCATTTTTAAAAAGCATATAGCCTATGTCACTTTCCATTTCCAATTAGAGACGATCGTCAAAATCCGTTGAGCCATTCGAGCTTGACGGATCGTGACGTTTGGCTTGTTGAAGAAATGGATATACATACAAACAACCTCACAGAAATACATACATACGCCTTAAAAACATTACTCTCCTTCTGACGCAGTCGGGTAAAATGTTTGAAGCTAGTGGTTTGATAACTGCAACAACTAAACGTTAAGCGAACAGCCCATTTGGTACTTTCATGGCATGAAATATTTGTAGCTTGAAATTATGCACATGATTTAAACACAATTTAATGTCGGTATTACCGTTAACATTTTGAACAATCGAGTTTATTTTATTTAGCATATTTGAATTATTTAATTATAATAAAAATAATTGGATTAATTGGTTTCATGTTTGTTACAAAAAGCCTGTCGTAATGTTATAATATTGCTTGTATTATTGCATAGTAAAATAAATATATTGAAATATTGCTTCATAACACCATCTAAGCTAGATTCAATCTTATTCAACGTGGTTATCGTGGCCTATTGTTTCCTTTGAAACAGCATTTGTGTTTATTTATTTATTTGAATTAATATAAAATTATTAATATAAAAGTGTGCCGGCAACATACCCTTCCATCAAAACGCAAAAAATGCTTCACGCTAGAAATAGGGGTGGCGGTGGTACTTCCCCGGTCGAACTACTCTGGTTCTACCACCTCCAAAGTATTCCATGTGTGACAAATTTCAGCGAAATCCGACCAGTACTTTTCCCGTAAAACAGTAACAAACACACATTCCAATTGATCAGTGTAGTTCACCGGGGAGGTACCAAACAGATGGAAAGGAAAGTACCACCGGCACATATTTTTCTAGCGTGGAACAGTTTTTGAGTTTCTTATACATAAGATGACGATCTTAGTTTTCGAAAGTAGCAACACACCTATGATCGACTTCAGATGGAGCTACAGTTAAATAAGAAATTGTTTATAGATGTCCATTGGCGGCAGTCACCACATACCATCAAGTGCATGCTCGTTTGATACATTGGTCTTATCAAGAAATACGACCTCACAAGCTTTTACATTAATGATTTAAATAAGAAATCAGATTGAATAGTGGAAATTAAGAAGAGACATAAAATTAAGAATCAATCAGTATTAATAATATTAAACCTTATTAATACATATATTTTAATACAATTTCTGCTCTTTTATCATACTAATAAAATTATAAGAGCAGCGAACAAATAATACTGATATTAATTATAATTAAAACACCTAACAAAGCCCAAAATTGAATATGACTGATATCAAATATTCACTTATAATAATTAAAGCTAATGCTCTCAGTTATTTACACAACTCCGCGAACTAATTAAACCATTACTTCACCCTGCCATAAAAATGGCTACCTTTATAACAAATCCTTCCAATGAAATCTAACCTTTATAAGACACGGTATAAAAACCAAAACAGGCTGGCAGTGTGATACTAATAAAACACAAAAGATAAATGGAATCATTCAACCGACATTTTGCAGGCCTACCTATGTCCCTTAACATGGCCTTTGACCGAAATTGTGCTCTAAATTTGTGAATGGAAGATAAAAAATGTAATAATGGATGAATTCCCAGGATGAAGTGACCGGACAGCCAAGCAAATAATTATTTCAAGCACAATGGCTTGAGGAATGTTATCCAGGTCTGAATATTGTCCCGTGTTCGCAATAAAAATGCCTTTCGCTCTCAAAATGTAAGGCTTTATTCTTTAACACAATTTAGTGCTCGAAGGCTCTTGAAGCATGGCGTTTAAAGACTTCATTATTTACGGCCGCTTGTAGGTCAATTGTGTGACCTAGACAATAAGAAAGTCAACGTTCGATAAAAAGTTCGTGGAAGATATACCTAAAAATGAGTTCGCTTAAATCCTTATTATGTCTCACTGAGCGTAGATTTCTTCCCACAGTAGAAGAAGCAATTCTTACTAAGTGGGGTACAAGTTAAACTACCACCATCACCTAATAGGTAAGGGACATGTCATCGATAGACGACGCCAGGCAGTTTCGGTAACTGTTGCTCGTGTGTTGCCTCCCTTAGCGACCAGTCCATGGCGCATGTTTATAACCCACTCACACGGTTTGTTCACATGACCTAAAGTACCTCCACACCACAAAAGTGCGCATAATACGATTATTTAGCCAATATCGGCTATATTCAGATCATGGTTGTGCGCATCATTATTTACCATTATAGATCGGTTAAAATCTATGTGAAACTTCGCCCGCTTCGATAATTTACAACGATAAAAAGTATCCTACGTGTTAATCCAGGTTACAAGCATTATATGTGCCAAATTGTAGCCAAATCGGATCAGCAACTTTTACGTGAAAAAAATACAAACATAAATACGTCCTCACAAACATGATTTATTCGTATGAAATGAATAATGCATCTCAGAGTTCACGTTTCGCCTGATTATCTTTGAAAGCTGTAAGTAAGGCTGAGCTAAGTAATATGGAAGCGTCTATACTCGTAGCTGAGAACTGGAGATACGGGCAATAGCAAGCCCGCATGTTGCAAGTTTAATGGCTATTGCCTTAATTATAGTACGCAGAACCGACTGCTCAGCGTATTCGGAGACGAAGTAACCAAATAGGATCTGTGTTCATAAGGACTACATACAGTTTGAGATACATTCGTTATTTATGTAGTAAAATTTGTAGCAGTCTACCCATTATTATCCCACTGCTGGGCGCGGGTCTTCTCTTACATTGGAGTGTCTCGGACCAGAATAAGCCGCGCTGGCGAAGTGTGAAGTAAGCAATAGTAAAATTAATATGTAATTTCTATTTGAGAGATGTTACACCAGAAACTTTATTTTTTCCTACATTATTAATGGCTGGTTAAACTTTATTCTTAACTCTTTCAGCGTTAAGAATCAAGTAACAAGTAACTACGGCTCATTAATCTATTTTTAACCGACTTCCCAAATGAAGAGAGGTTATCTATGTTATCAATGGCCTAGTTCTACAAGAGAACCCCTCCTGTTTTTTTTTAAATACCGTATTAGTAAGTAAGTTAATAGATCTGCACCAAAAATCTTTATGTTTTTATCTGATTTCGTCAGAAGGAGGGTAGTGTTTTGCTAACATATGGATGTATGTCTCTTTGGCACGCGTTACAGCTTAAACGTTTCGAACAATTTTGACATATCATTTGACTTGGTTAGGTTTATCAAAGTGACATGGGCTGTATTTCAAAAAAGTAGAACTTTTAAATAACGAAAAAGGGAAGGAGACCTGACTTTTTATTATCATGGCAATATGGATATCAAATGAACTAAATTCCATAAATATATATGTTATAATAGTTTTACATTACTACTTTGATGAAAACTCATAAAAAGCGTAGAATTGTATATATCATAATACAAACAAAAAAGCTTTTTAAGCAGTTCGCAGCAGTTTTTGTTTTAATATTTTTAACAATGTTACTTGTCTGTTAAAAGTCAACATATATTTTATTACCTTATACATATATCCTTCAGAAGCTTTATATGCGTAGGTAGTAACTACACATGCTTTATCTATACAGTACCAGAAAATCAGACGTGAATTGCGGAGGCTGGCTGTGCGCAGTGGGTAATTCTCCATATATGTACGTGTAGACTGTAGGTTCATTAAATCTTAACGCTTATCTGGTGTAAGAGAGCAAGCCACGGCATTTGCTATTTGTAGCACTAACAAGCTGCAGGTTTTATGATAATTGCACGGTATCTTTCCTCTATTTTACCAAATTAAAGATAGAAGATCATTAAACTGAAAAACGTGAATTCAATTTGCCTATATAATATTTTTCGATTTATAACCGCAGTCTGCAGTTTCTTTTCCATCACGAAATCGATAAAATTGTTTGAAGTTTGATGTTTAAGTGTCATTAAACGTTCATCGTACTAAAAATTGACATTATTTAAATTTATTTTTTTAAACTTATAATTTTCAAAGACGTGTACAAAAATATCCTTGTTAATTAGTGAGTTACTCATTCCTTGTTAAAATAAAAGTAGAAGAATTACTTAATCTACATTCAATTTAAATGTTAATTTCTACTTTGTCTAACGCTTTCGCGGTTCTATTGTTTTGCATTTAATAGAACACATCTATCTAAACATTTTTTCTATATAGTGTAAATTTTATTCGTCACTGTTTGCCATTGAACAAATACAAAAATAAAATTGGATACATTTTGTAACAAGATAAACTTCGCTTTTCCCATAAAATATGTAGAGTACGAGGCAGGCTCTACGATAAGTTTGATAAATAAAAGGCTTTCCTCAGAAAACAACTTCATTAAACATCAAACGCAGATAAAACCTGACCTACTTCAACCGACATTCTGGAGAATTATGGGAGGCTGTAAAAAGCTTGAGATAAAACTCATTTTTTGTAAATGCTTACGTCCTCAAATGAGTACAAGGAAAAAATGAAACTGTTGCCATATATATAGGTAGGAAACCATGCAGCTCGTGAACAGCAGCACAACTGCTACGCTAAAACAGCAGTGCTAAGCATTGTTGTAGTTTGCTTTCGAAGGTTTGGTACTTCTACGAACATCTTTAATGAGTCTCAAGTAAAATTCTAACCTAAGGTCGAACACAGATGCATTGCTATCCGAAAAGACTAAGGTAGAAGGCTCCAGGAATATATATCATACTTACATTCCTTAACACTGTTCAATAGGTAGGAATAGGCGTGACAGTGCCTTCAGGTTTAAACCACAAAGGGATCCAAAAACCTTCACGTATTTGTTGAACTCTGTAAATTTTATAGAGTATGTTTTGTATGTTAACAATCTCGTTTGTCCGCTCTACAATACATTAATAAGAAGAGATATGTGGTAATCTGCATAGTCCCGGCTCTGAATGCAATATACAGTAGATATTGTGGGCAGGTGACGGCGGCGCTGCGTGGAATTTAGTTAATTAAACTGCCCGCAAACTGCCCCAGGTGACCACTATCTGTATTATTCTCGACTATTAATGCGTTATTGTATCTACATGTAATAGATTTGCAAATTCAATTGACTAATAATTGTCATGTTCTTATTTTTATGTGCGTATGTCGACGCATTGTCTACCAATCTTGGCCAGCGCGGTAGACTACGGCCTAAAACTCTCTCATTCTGAGAGAAGACCGTGCCCAGCAGTGGGACGATATTGTCGACGCAAAAAAAAAATAAAGGCATAAACCCAGGTGGTTTTCCAGGTAAAACCTTCGTGGTTCGATCGGGGAGGTACCACTGCCACGCCTATTTCTATCGTAAAGTAATTTTCGCATGTCAGTGGAAGGGTATGGTTGCTGGCTCACTTATGTGAGGCGACCATATTGGTCCTCGGGTGTGACAAAGCATCGGTAATCGGCTGGAGATAGAACTGCTATTCTGGATGAAATTGTTTACAGATTACAATGAGCGGTAGTAACAATTTACTCCAATGCATGCACATCGTGGTAAGAATGTTTCTTCAATTTGACAAAAAAAACATTAAAAGCTAAACGTCCATCACACCAAAAAATCATTTTTAAGGTTTTTAGGAAAAATATAGTTATTTATACCCTGTGTAAAATTTTACAATGATTTTAAAACTACGGGAGTCAAACCATTAGACACTATTTTTAATCTGCAAAAATAGAAAAAAACTATCAATCAATTGATACCAATATCCTAAGCGTTTTTATACAGAAACAAAACCTGTCTGAAAATGCCTGATAGCAAAGGATAAAAGCTGGTATCTTTAAACTTGAATAAATAAAGCGAAATGATAAATACTTCTGAATAGTCACTGCAAATCTTAAACGAAAAAAGAAATAGCATTGAAATTTAGATAATAGGTGCATCTCATTTTACATAAAACTAAGAAATATTTTTGTTTTTCCGTTCTTTAAAATAATGATTGTATTTTCACCCTACTGCGTCAGAAGGAGTACGTATGTATGTGTGTATTTATGTGTCTTTTTTGGTGCATAGTCGTCGATTCCTTTTTTTAGTTAATATTCTTATATAGTCTGCACGTACTAAATATTGCGGGCAATCACAACCGTAAATGTTACTGATTAATAAACAATTCACAGTAAATCTGAAAATTTTACAAGAAAACAATTTGGCACAGAATTTTCTTAAATAACGAAGACGAGTACTGAGAATCGATTTACCTCTACATTAACATTAATCCTCTAAGATTAACTAACTATGATGGATGGGTATCTCAAGCATCTAAAATTTTACTAAGATTAATTTAAAAACAAAAAACGTATTGGTAAGAAAATAATGTTGAACAAAGTCTATAGCAGAAAATATATATTTTTATACATTTCTATTACAAGAACCGCTCTTTAGGCCTCGAGTGTCGTATTTGAATATTTACTGAGTATTTAATTTACTCCTGGGAATGAAGTAAATAATGACTATGTCTGCCTTCATTACATCGCGAATTGAAGAAACCTTTATAAAAATACGTTATAAAAGAGGCTTGCTTTTGTGAAAAATTGTAGATAAGATTTTACCATTTTACTAGACAGAAGATTATTTAAAATTATTTTAAGTAATATATTCTGCAAGATTTTACTTACGTTTGAAACAATATTGTAAAACGAGCTGAACTTTATAACGATTGTTTATAAACATTAAACAAAATTTAAGGAACACTGGACGATTGGGTCTCGGATGGGTGAGCACTAGTGGAAAATTGGTTAAGGCTCTGTTCTCGTTAATGTAACATTAAGTATTGTTGCCGATCGACGCATGCCATAGATGTATTATACAAACAAACAAACGCACGTACTTGTACAGATACTTACGCTCGAAAAATATGACGCACGTTCTGATGCAGTTGTGTAAAAGGCCTGTTAAGTAATGGACGACTAAGTTTGACTAGAGTGGCATAACTGTTAGGTACTTTTATCTTGTTACAGCAGCGTATTTTTATAAGATTGAGCAAGTTCACGTGATAAGAGGGATCTATCTGGAGTCAATCAAGGACAAACACATTGCTATTCTCGAGGATTAAGGGACAGTTCATCTGAAAGTGAGCTAGCAATCACACCGTTCCACTTAAACTGGTACAAGTACTGTTTCGCAATCGATAGTACCTCGCGATCGAAATATATTCATTCCCCCACCTTGGATTGCTGTATTTAAATTGTTATAAAGCAATGACTACAAACTAATATGTGGCATTACTAATTAATACACAGGAACTGTCTCTGTACTAGGAAGCTGGGATAGTAAGCTCCATTGGTACTATTAAGTATAAAAATTCGACGACCCGCGTGGTCGAGCGGTCACCATACCGGTCTGACGCGCAATGGGTCCCGGGTTCGATTCCCGGCCAGA
>DWNE01001745.1:0-20854 GCA_018249875.1 Cecropterus toxeus | reverse complement strand
CCGTTGCATACCGGCGTGACGTTTCATCTGTAAAAATTTTACCCTCATGCGCCTAAAGAAGTTTCACTTCAAAAACAGAATATTTCTCTTTTTAAAAGATCTTTCATACAAAAGGCGTGATTTTTTGGCATTTTTTATAGATAATGGTATGGAACCCTTAGTGTGCGAGTCCAACACGCACTTAGTCGAGTTTTCATAGTTAACATACTCTAGTAATCGTCAGCACTAGACGACCAGATAAAAACGAGGTATTAAAATAAAACCGATCCTCGTTACTCCTTTGTAGGTAGAAATCTCCATAGTTTAACTGTGACAGCGTCTGATTATCACGTCATTCCCATTATAATGGAGTAAAACGGTTCGTGTATGAGGTGGTTTAATAGTTAGGCGTAGAAAATTATTATACAAGGGACAGTGTCAAATCCCGACAAACCAGAATCAATGCTATCTTGAGACGAGGTCCGCCCTGATTCTCGCTCAGTTTCCTGTAATAAAAATAAAACGAAACTGTTTGTGTGTCCATACAATTTATTTCATAAGCTTACACGATTTGCACGTTAGGCTGAAGCAAGACATACGCGTCAAGCTTTAAAAACAAATGTTTGTATTTGTTCTTTTAGGAATCATCACTACCGCCCGAACCGCCCAGCCAGCAACCCTGGAATGACGGCGGCATGTGTCGTCACAGACACTGGAAGGTGTAGGGGGACAGTCACACGTCCCCCAACAGATGGGCCCGCAAGGGACGCCGCGCTAGGTGGCACCGGTGCGTAACATTGAAAAACCCGGAGTCCCCTGCAAGCGCTTAGGAAGCCCACCGAGGGGGTTTTAGTGGGTAAAAATCCCACATAACCCGGAGTCTTTCCCAAGGCTTCGCTGTACCTTTTGAAGGTTTCCCCCCGTCACAAAAAAATAAGGAATCATCACTACAAACTGCAGCGAAATTTAATCAATTTTTCTTAACGCTAAAGCTCGCAACGCCATGAATATTTCATTCTAAGGAGTATTATATATACTTTAATAATAGCAGTAGTACTAGTAGAATTGTCACTTTTCGCTTCAGCGTGAAATAATTCCGTATTTAAGCATTTTTCCGTTTTCAGTCAAACAAAGGGGCACTTTAGGCTGGTATTATTTGGAAATAGACGCTTTCTATGAGTGTCATAGAAGCTTTCTACACTCATAGCCCCACACTAGGATTTTCCCCTGTGTCGTGGGTGCGATGGACACACAAAGACAATTACTCAAACACCCAGACCCAGAACAGAAATCTAAACTCATCATTTAGATGCCTGTCCGGCCGGGAATCGAACCCGGGACCCACTGCGCGTTAGATCGGTATGGTGACCGCTCGGCCTCGCGGGTCGTCAATAGGTTTTGCGGTGGGTACTACGGAGTCGAATCACACAGTTTTCTACCATTTTAATATACATTCCTGTATAAAGTGAAAACTACAGTAATTTCTACATTGCGAGGAGAGCCGCGTACACAAACTCGTGAGATAAATCCTGTAATTTTCTGCTCCCGTCATTCCATTGATTATCCTCATTGAACCACAACTGCCTGAGATCACCAAGTCGTTTTATCGTCGCCAAACAAATGATAAGCCTATTTTAAACTCTATGTCCTCTAAGAGATGATTACTGCATAATTTGCCGGTTGTAGATTATATTCTTGCGGTATTTATCAGTAAACTAAACTTTACGGCCACACAAGTCGTATAAACGATCGCTGTTAACTGAAGGCAATTCGAATGGGAATTTTAACGCTTAGAAAATATATTCACGTTGTAAATGACGGGTTTTATGAAGACTACCATTTAAGGATGATTTAAGATTGTGTATTTATGTTTATTATTTTAATAAAAATAAACAGTGTTATTTTAATGAGTTTAAAAATCCCTTACTTCCAATTTTGGTTACAATAAAAACTAATACTCGAACAACTAGACGTATAACGTTAGAGGTTAACTTGTTAACCCTAAATAGTAAGTTTTAGCGTCTCATACTAAAATCAAATAGTTAGCACGCTCTTGTACTATTTTATTTCTAAAAACAAGAAATTGTTATTAAAAAAACCCGACTACTAAATATGAAATAAGCTGTCGGGTACTATGTTTTTATTATAATTTATATAATTTCATTCTTTTTAAAAGTTTTCGTCAAAATAGTGTCATCATAGTATTATATATTATTATACAAATACATAGTATTAAATATAAGATGTATATTTTTGCAATGGTCCGTTTACTAGCTTTCATTTAATATTCATATTGTTATGATAATAAGAAAATCTTCACTTCCCACTTTTCTATCCACAGGCGCAACATTTAATTGTTGTATATGCTTATGTCACTCTGCAAACTGAAACAATTACCATGACATGCTATAGCGCGAGCAAAAGAGATGTACATACAAACAAACTTACATACATACTCTAGGAAAAAAACTTTCCTTCTGACGCACTCTCAAAATAAAACCAAAGGACAGTACAATCTTCAGAATTTCAAATCACTCCAATACCATTCAGTGGTTTGAACAGGAAAACAAACACAAATGAGGAATGTTATCTCCAATCTCAGTCCGAACTTGTCTATTTTTATTAGTTCTAGCGACAAAAAATAACAATCATCTTCCGACTAATAGATCCACTAACATCCGTGTAACGGTACCAACTCCGTTACTAAAAATAAACCGATTGAACCAAATTTGAACCTAACAACTGTACCATAAGGCCTATGCTTGCGTTTTGGAAAGTGATTAATTAAGTTTTTTTAATCGGCCAAACAACAATAAGCACTCGATCACGAAGTGTCACTGCTTGACCACGTGCCAGATTAGTACAAATGCCTGTTCAGCTTAAGTTGTTGGTACACCGGGATTAGGTGGTGAAGATGAACTTTGTATGTAATAGTTATTAACAGTTATAGTAGTTATTTTTTTTGCTATCAATTAAAGGAGCAAACGAGCATGCAGTCCACCTGATGGATAGCGGTTACTGGCGCATATGGATATATGTAAGCAAATTCATACAGAACATACGTTTTATCTAAAGCCCATCACAGTTACTTTGCCACTTCCGAGGACTAAGATGGTCGCCTTATAAGTGTTGGGTTGTTGGCTTAAGAACAGCTTCACGCTAGAAATAGTTGTGGCGGTGTCACCTCCCTGGTAGAACTACACTGGTTCTATCACCTGCAAAACTATTTTATAAATTTCATATTGATTTCAAAATCTACCTATGATACACGACTATATATAAGAAGGTGTACCATACAACCGTCACACTCACATATTTCTCGTGTGAAGCAGTTCTTGCGTTTCGGTATGGACGCGGTTACGGGAATAAGCTAGTATATTATTAGAACGAATGTTTGCGAAAAGGATATGTATGTCTGTAAATGTAAAATGTATAAAGTATACGTGTTTGTTACTCTTTTACGGAAAAAATTAATAGGTTCACGCTGAAATTTGATCGGAGCGGGCAGAACCGCTGAAATATCTAGTATACGATATTTGTCTTAGTATAATAATTATGATGGAAATTATATTACCGTACAAAATATTTCTCATAGAATGGTATGAACCAAATGCATAGATTACAGTGATAAATGGTGTTAGCCTTCGTCACTAATATGTCGTTTCTCTATCCTGATGACTATCTGAATGTTAACAAATGGTACCTAATGGGTTCTGAACGACTTGAGATTGTTTTTAGATACAAATGACACGGTATAGTTTGCTAGAACTGTATTGGCTTTCAAATATAAGTGACACGAAATGACAATATGTCGTAGAGAGTAAATATAGCATCTTTGATGATATCTCTGACATGTTACATTTGACCGTAAAATATTTAGAACAATGATATGTCGATATGAGATACAGCTTGATTTAATAATAATAACACTATCTACAATCATGGCCCCACACTCAGATCCAGAACAGAAATCTAAATTGATCATTCAGATGTCTGTCTGGCCGGGGATCGAACCCGAAACCCACTGTGTGTCAAACCGGTATAGCAACCGCTCCACCACGCGGGTCTTCAATTAATTTATAATGTTTTTTTTGGTATTTTCATTTTATAAAACCCATTCGTTTAATCACTGGACCACCATATTGGAATTATAATAAAGTCACTAAGCTAAGCATTGCCATCGAAGAAAATATGTAAACAAAATTACATATATTGGTCAACCCCAATAGCCTTGAAAAATTCTGTTGCAAGATTCGATCCTCTTATGCTAACTCAGTCAGTAACAAAAACAGTTAAATAAAAGCTTTTAAAAATCAAAATTAGTTTATATACACTAAAAGTCTAAGTTACGTTTTATAGAATTTACAAATCATTCAGGATCAATTAAGACTTAATGAGACAGAGTAAGAAAAATGACGGAATAAAATAAAATGAAATGAGATGTATGTATTTTGTACAAGCTTGTAAATGCCCTCATCGGATCTCTTACAAATTGTCAGTTACATTTTTTTTCTTACATTACCAACATATCCTAACACACTCTCAACTGAAAAGATCCGGCAAGACACACGGCGATTTTTTTTTGTCTTTATATGTTTTAGTTCTTTTTAAAAAAAATTGTTTCAATAAAACCTACGTCCAGTACCTTGACTAACATTCGAAAACAAGAGGCTTGCTATGAATCACTAAGGAACGGGGTAACTGTACTAACTACGAAGATGTAGAAAGTTTAGTGGTTCATGACAACCCATGATTCGTAGGCGCGGCATCAGATACGCCAAATTGGTTGCCATGACAACGTGAGTGCGAACGCGGCGTCTTTGATTCGAATACAAACAAAAACGAATACCTAACTGAGAAATACACAAATGATAGAATAAAGCCTGCCGCACATGTACAACTTTTAGTCTAACAACTGTTTAGTTTCGCGGTAAATTTATTCGGCAATATATGTCGATCTGCAAAAGACCAACTAGACAGTTGCTCTACTAAATTAAATACCGCATCGAAAACGTTTTATTGATGGACCGATCAGTGTTTATTGTCTCGGCTAAACAATCGATTCGAAATCGAGTACTCACGACATGGTCGGAGAATGCATCGGCGGGGCACCGTATAAAAAATGCGTGGGGGCCCTTAAGAAGCATAAAGATTTCTCACAAAAGAAAAAAATGTTTGCAAAAAATTTAAAGTAATATTTATTTACGATAATTATCTGTCGGACAAAATTTAGGAACTTTTTTTTAATTTTTGTCTACGCACGTTGGGGAGGCCCCAGGCTCGTGGGTCCTGTAAAATTAATACAGCAGATACGGCGGTAGCTACACCACTGGTTCACAGACAAGTGATCAAAAAGCAAACCTGAAAAAATAATAGATGAATCAATAATTATGCGTAATAACGTTGACTAAACTGTTTGCACGTCATGAAATCGCAAGCAAACAACTAAGCTAATCAATCAATACAATAATAGTTTATTTTTATAAGAATGAAGTAGCTAACGAGCATGCAGTCCACGCTAAGTGATTACTGCCCCCCATGGACATCCATAAGCAACTTCATATAGAACAGGGTTTCCATTAAAAGTCGATAGATGCGTTACGCCCCAGTACTAAGGTTGTGGCCTCTTAAAAATAGGCCGGCAACCATATTGTGTGTGGTAGGCCTAAGCCCTAACTGCATATAGCTCCAGTGAAAGCTGCACTATCCTGTAGGCGCAGGATCAGATAGGCTAATTTGGTTTCCATGACAACGAAAGTGCGAACGGCGTCTTTGATCCAACGCTCCGCTGCTACTAAATATTGCACAAAACTATACTTTCTTACAATTTACTATTCGATTGGAGTAACTGTATTCACCGTCTTTTATATCAAGTAAGGAAATCACACACTTTCAGTTCAACATTTATAAATTCACGTAGTCCTTGTAGAAATATTGAAGTTACAATGCTTTGGTGAAAGGGTGTGGTTGCCGGCTCATATATGAGGCCATCTTCGTCCTCTTGAGTAGCAACGCATCTGTGATCGATTTCAGCTAGAACCCTTGTTCTATATGAGGTTACTTATAGATTTCTATGGAAAACAGTCACCATTTGGTGAACATAAGGTGAACTGCATGCTCGTTTGCTACTACATACGATCATGATTCAATCACTTCTATTTTTATGTCACGGAAAATGTCGCAGAGAAGCAATTATTGCCATAGTAATAACAACGTTCCTTACTTTTAATTCAAAAAACATTGCCTTGCATTGTCATGGCTTGTTAAAAAAATAATCAAATTTACCAAAGACACATTGATATATATTCAAATCTTAAAAAAAACGAATTTATTTAAATCTATAGCAAAATCTTACTACGTATGTTTAAAGTGACTATAGAAATAATTACAAGCAACTTGAAAGACATTTATTTGAACATAAAAATAAACAAACACTAGTTGGAGTTCATTAGCATTCCAGGAATTAATAATATTCATACTTAACCATATATAAAATTAACTATGAAACTTATGACAAAAACAAATAATGCAGCAAGAACAATAAATAACACGAGCTTACATTACAGTTTTTTAATTGACGACATCAATTAGGAACGTATTTATTATAAGGTACAACTTTTATTTAACGATGCTAACAACCGGCGCCTGATAAGCGAAGAGCGAATAAAAGTATAAGAGAGCGAATAAAAAATAATATAGTTTTGTATAAATATAATACTCGATTAAATATACATTTGCGATGATTGATAAATTTAATGTAATATTTTAACGTCTGTTAGACTTCGGCCGTTCGAAGTTTGATAGATAAAATCTGACAAATTTCGAACATTGGTAGGCAAATAGTAATACTAGCTGACCCGACAAACTTAACCTGGCATAACTATGAATTTTGAATGTGAATTGGTGAGTCTGACAGTTATTTCAAATGCCTGAAGGTTAGGTACAGCTTAGTTGTTTTTTTTATTTTCTCGTGCGACTTTCCATTTTTTTCTTTTATAAGAACCTTCTCCTGACAGTAACAAACGCAACAAAGAATTAGCGAAATTGGTCCACCCGTTCATGCGTGATGCCATGACCCTATTTCCCTTACATAGGGATTAATTTTTATATATATATAAATATACGTCCACCCATTTGAGGGCTACTGCTGGACAAAGGCCTGTATAATTCAGATTTTTTCTAATGGTCAGCGCATGTAGTATGTGTTTTGGAGACCGTAGTTGGTATTCTTATTACACACGAACGTTGACGATGACCGTTGCTCATATGCTGGATTTTTGTCGCCTCGTACGATATCCATAGGATGAAAAGTTGTTGTCCCTGTAGTACCGCAACCAGAATAGGGCTACGGTATCCCCTGCCTGATTTAAGAGACGACTAAAAGGGGGCTTCCGGGGTTGCGAGCGGAAAGAGTGGGAGCTTGAACCGTCCAGCCAAGCGACCCCGGGAAGGATGGTGGCATGTGAGGTGCCATGCAATCCTAAACACCAAAAGATACGGTAAGCACTAATGCTCACCAGGAAAGAGCCAGAAAGGGACATCGCGCTTGGAGGACTTCGATCGCGTTCCGTTGGACATCCCGGAGTCCTCTACACAGCGCTGAGGACTGCCACCGGGAGGATTTTAGAGCGTTAAAAATCCCACATAACTGCGTCGCTCCCAAGGCTTCGGGTACCTTTTGAAGATTTCCCCTCGACAAAAAAAAATGGATGAAACGGTGTAGTATATGTCAAAACTGACCCCATACGGCACCGCGCTACACTCGTAATCATACAAGTCCTTTAACCAAGTACAAGTATTAAATCAATTAAGGAAGCATAGCTTCCTTAGGCGTTTAGAAGCTGATCTAACAGCGAAGATAGTTTTTATGGCAAACCTGTAATATTTGATGTTTATGTGCTTAGTAAATAACGACCTATCAGTTTTTATGGTACATGAACGCTTTAATAAATTGAATTAAGTTTCTAAGTCAGTTATGGGCTTGTTATTAACTTAGCTATGTTAGAGTACATCTGAGGAATTTCCTATAATCAGCTCTATGTTAGCTAGTATGTTGTGAAGTATTGGAAATACGTTTAATAAATAATTTACTTTTAATAAAACTAGAAGCTTGTCTTGTCACAAAAAAGGAAATAATAATTTTAATATATGACACATTGAAGGTCACACATAATGTCACTCTCATCATCAATCTCACACATACTTGAGGTGTTTAAGAAATGCAATTCAGAATTGAATTTAGAAATAAAAGATTGAAATAAAAGAATGTGAAAATATTGATATGTATAAAGCGAAACTTAAAAAATATGTACAAGTAAACTACAATAATTAATTAATATGGTATAATATGGTTTCTATGTTATAACCGACCCTCTTTCAAAGTGTTAACTTAACCTTTGCTTTTCACCATGCTAAAAGAGGCAAAAAATGTAACCTAATAATTAAAAAAAAATGTATCTCATTTTATGTAAAAACAGTATGTTTTTTATGGGAAATATATATATTCGTTAAACCGAATTGCAATATCAATACAAAAAAAATCTGCCACAGATCATTTTAACGCAAATTCAAGATTTATACAGTTTTCTCATGGATGCCATTGTCAAAACTGAACCAAAATAAAATGGTACCAAACAGGAAACACCACCTTTCAAATGAAAAAAAAAAACAATATCAGTTCACCTAGTCGAAAATTATGAGGTAACAAAAAATACAGGCGAATTGAGTTTTTTTGAAGTCGGTAAATACTCAAAACCATCCTGATTCATAATTAATATTTCCAAGAACCAAATGGCTTCTAGTGAAAGGACACTTTTTATAAAACGGAAGTAGCAAACGAACATGCAATCCATCTGATCATCAGCACATTTGTAATCAACCTCAGATGAGATCAGTCTTATCTGAAGTCAGCCATAGATGCGTTGCTACCTAAAGACTAAGTTGTAACGCCTAAGTATATCTCCGTTACCATACGTTTATGACAAGAATGCTTCAATTGCTGTTATTAAGTTGAAATAGCTTACACATCCTATAAATAAGATAAGCACAATAAGCTTTCTAATTGCTAAATTTTGAAATACAGCGACAGTTCAGTTTGATTTCTATATAATAAAGATAAAAATCGGTCGTCCAGTTTGCGCGTTTTCGGAGTAACAAAGCAGTAAAGATGGAAATAGGAAATGCATGAAAACGTCATTTATGGGTGAGATCAAATAAGGCCATAATGAGCTGCTCCTATTGTTAAATAGACCTTTTTCGAGCTGTTTATCGCCTGCACTCGCCTTTATAATCGTAGTTAGGGCTGGCAATTATTATCACAAAAATCAATTTTACGCCAATTTCAAACCACAAAATTCCCAATAATTGTTAAAGACTATATAGATAATGCTATACGAATATCTGTTTTTTATATATATTTTTTTCTACTATGGGAATACATAGAAGAAAAGAGTTCATCTATCTTGCACAGGATAAACGTATACAATAAAGCTATGAAGAGGAAAATTCAATTTATTGGCCATAAATGAGTCCGTTGAAAGAAGATCAAGGTAAAAAATATAATAAAATATTTACCTGTATATTTTTGTCATTTTAAATAGTATGATAAAATAAATCTGACGTCTATTTGAGATTGCATTATTGTCTACGTTAATATATTTGGTCCAAAATACCGATACTTCGAATAATCGGTATCCAACCGCCATCCCTAATCATAGTCCGAAGACAAATGTTTCAGATAGGAAATGATATCGCTCTAGGTGCGATTTAAGACACAATGAGCCTTCGTAAATCTACGTACCCTCTGTCGAAATGTGTTTGTAAATGATCCGAGAATTTCATTTCAGATTTTGTACTTTGGTTCGGCGATAGGATAGGGATTATAAATAGATATAGATAAACTGAAAATTCACTTGGGAAGCAATGATTGTGTTGAAATTACAAAGAACATAACATACGAATAATGCTAATTGATGACGACGCATTGACATAAGGAATTAGGCGCATTTAATTGCAACATAAAGTAAATAAGTAATATTAGGAAACTAACAGGAGCCAAATTTTATTTAAATCAAAATTTAAGTAACATTAAGTCATTTTTTTAATATTTGAACAGTTTTGAATATTTTAGATATATTTATAAATTCCTTAATTCTTTTTTGTTATCATTTTACTTATCAAGATTGTTATTTTTAGAAAAAGTGCAATTTAGAGCTGGTCATGCAATTTTTGATCTTCGATCTTCTATATAAATTTAGTTTCTTAAAAACACAATTATTGTTTTAAGAATATTCTACAGTTTTCAAATTATTTTTTACTAGCAGAAGTTGAACTGTTAAACGAACCAAAGTGTTGGTACATAGATCGAGAATTTAGTTTCGAAACGCCTCAACGAGATCATACTGCTTTGTATCCAACGACAGGGTATAATGGGATCAATAAATGTTTGAATGTCACTGTTTATTTGCGAATTCAAAATATTTCTGTTGGATTCGTGTAGTCTATTTATTTACGGGCATTATCTTGACAGTTTACATCTCAATCGGACGTATCAAATTCCGTGTCCGACTGTGTCAAACGATTGAATAGGTTACTATTGAATATTGGCTAACCTTTTCACGAGTCAACTGCTAAGGTTATTTTTAGACACATATTTTAGCGATCACGCGACACTGCTTGCCATCTTGCCATTCAACCATGGAATATTCGCTTAACGCTACAATTTGCAGCGAACTTTTTTATTTAGGTACAGGTAGAACAAGTGTTGTTCGCCGAAAGGTATCATCGCTACTACTAGCGTAAAGTAGCTTTTGCGGTTCGGTTGAAGGGTTTACGGGTGGCCTCATTTATATATATATGTATACAAGGCGAACATCTAAGTCCTCGGGAATAGTAGCGCATCTGTGATCGATTTCAGATAGAAAGTAGTACACGAGCACGCTGCCCATCTGATGGTAAGTAGCCAATAAGATCAGAATCTCATCTAAGGTTAGCTACGGATGTGTGCCACTGAGAGCTAAGTCGAATCTGTCAAATGCCTCGGAGTATATCTCCCTCACCACACCCTTCAGACCAAAACACAGACAGAAATACCTAGAAAACGGAAGTCCATAATTGGCTGCAATAAATATTTTATAAGATTCATACTTCGTAATATTAAGAGCTATGGATTTAGTGAATAAAAATAAAATAAATAAAATACGTGTGGCGATGGTGATTTCAGAGTCCAACCACAAAGATTCTATCATCTTTAAAAGCATGATGTGGGTGTAAAAGCTTACATATGCCAATGTGACGGCTACCTTGAATTTAGATTTGTGTTCTGGGTCTGAGTGGTCATTTTTGTTATTTTGTGTAGTACCCACGACAGAAGCAAATCCTCCTGTGAGGGCTATGAGTGTAGACAGCTATATCACTATTACTACTCAAAAGCATTTAAAAAATACATTTACCTATCAAAATATTTTATCATTTTATCAACGGTGAATTATCAATGTTTCCAGCATTGTTTACGACTCATTAGACATCTTATTCGTGCGTTAAACTTAAGTATACCGTCGAATCATCTCATTTATCTCCCGCTCGTCACATAGTTTTAACACTCATTAAAGCGTCGATCGGCCATATCAATCGGCGCGCGGCGGGGAGTAAATTAGTGTTGCCAGCAAAAAGAGACTACTGCCACAATACCGGCTGATTGGAAAACTTAATCGGATGCGTCGTGGTTTTTTATTTGCTGCAATCCAACAAAAAAGGTTTGAAGTTGGAAAATGTAAACTAGAGTGACGACTTCATTCAGTGCATTTAAATCGATGACGATTTACAAATCGATTTGTTTATTTATGTGTTTGAAAGATTGAGCAATCCCAAAATTGAATTTATTTTTAAATATCTGTCCCTGCCTTTTATATTTAAATATTTAACATATAAATCTCAATTACTATTACCTGTGTTTTAAGGGCATCATAATAATTCTAATCTTGTTCTTTTATTTTATTTTGCTGGGTTATTATATCAGTTCAGTATTCTAAGTCTCCTGAGACTTTAGATAAGTAATACGTAAGTAGATAAGTTGTCCCCCAAAAACATACACCTTAGGTTATACAATTAGTCTGTTAAAAGGTTAAAACTAATCAAGTAGCAATATGTTTATTTTATATATTTTTGTGTCACGAGGGGAAACCTTCGAAGAGGTACCCGGTACTATTCAGGTCCCGGAACTACAGGGACAAAGTAGCGACATATCTACTAATGTAATTTTGCGTAATAAAATGTCAATAACTCAATCTTTAACAATTCATGTTTTTTAAAAAGCAAAGCAGATAAACACATAATAATCAAAGAAATCGTTACAAAACTATCAATCCAGCCAACTTAAAGCCGACCAATATTTCTCAGGGTTCCGTAACATGTCCCAAGGAGCACTCAAACGGAACAGAATTTGCCACAATAATACAATAAGTGGTATTTGAATGCAAATCCGATCGGCCGCGTATGGCGTCACGAGTTATTGCTAGAAATTAAGCTCTCGTTTGTGCGAACTGGTCTAACTTGGCGAGTTTCAATGGGACTGGTCCATTCTGATCAATTTTGTATCGAAAGTAAGCAAGTAAAGCGTAACATACCTTAACCAAAATGTGCCCAATCTTTTGAGTGTGAAACTAAACTTATATTATAAATGATACACTTTGTAATGATGTATGTATATTTATTAGTTTTCCAAGCGAATTGTATAATTGGGTTTAGATTAATGTTTGCACACAGATGACCTGACCGATTACTGATGAACACATACCTACATACCTTTTCACCGTAGCACATGAGCCAATCGGACGGAGTCACGGGAAGAAGCGAATATTCCATAACTATACTTTTATAATTTTCCAGGCTATTGCTTGCTTAATTCCAATTCAATAATTGCAGCTCCGTAATATTGACAAAATTCAATTAATTCAATCCAAAATTACATGACTTTTCGTTTCAACAATGTCTATTCACCGCGACAAAGATCGATCCAGGGCTCTTACTGTTTAATCCAAGATAATATTTTATATTTCTCGCTCGAGAATATACTTACAATGATAGCTCTTACTGACTGTACTGACTCCTCGATCGATAAGAAGCTTCTCAACTGCTCCAGTAATATCGATAAACGCAACCTTAATAGGACAGCGTCATATCATCCACATAATATAACCGTTTATGTTATGGCGCCATTTGAGTACTGTAACCAGATGTATTCAGGATAAATCCGGTCATTAAATGATTTGGAAATGTTCGTCATAATGATACACATTTTAGTTTGCAATAAAATTTGCAATGAGGTTTTATTTATAAAAATAAAGAAAACTTGTGTAAAAACAATTAGTAAAAGAAAAAAAATACAGACGAATTAAGTACCTCCTCCTTTTTGGAAGTCGGTAAAAATACAATAAATTTGTTCAACGGAACTCATTCATGCTCGTTTAATTCACAATTCGGCAATAAAAAAATATAAATAACTGATGTATACGATGTCTATCTCTTATTTTACATTACACTCCACTGAAACATGGCATTTCGACGAATAGCTTCAAACAATATTGAAATTAGATATAATTTCCAAATGAAGATAACAATTAATAAATGAAATAAAGTCCCCAATATTAAATGAAGTCCCAAACAAAACATGAACGATGGTGCAAGTAGTGGCGCGAAGATAAAAAACAACATGGCGACAAAGTGTAATGTGATCCGTGTAGGAACTGGGATACACGTTTTTATTCACTCCTCTGACTGACTTTATTGGTCAAATAATCCGTACATATAATAAAAATGAGAGTTCTGTTTGTCTGTTTGCATATATTTGCAAGGACGACGGTTCGGAGGACTGATAATAAGCAATAAAAAAATCTATGATTTTTAGATCTTTTGTATGTTTAGTAAACAAAAGACATTGTTTTGGAATTGTGTATTTGCTGTTGGCTTTATTGGACTATATACCATCACCGGGTCTTAGTGGCGAGCCTAAAGCTCAATTGGGACAAGAAGACTGAAAAGAAAGGATGGTATTAGTTCCCGTTGCCGGGATCCTCAATCTTCCGCCTTTAGTAGATGGATGGATATTTGTAGACCCAGCTGTTTCCGGGTATCTGGCCGGGTTTCTGTTATATAGGGATTACTGACCTAAAGGCACCTCGGACACTGAATACATACGACCACTAATCACCTTGTGATGGTTGTGAAATAATGAGTCTTATTGTCTGTTTGAATTCGATTTAGAATTACTGAATTCATTATAAAGATTGAAATATATTTATTTCTTAAGGTATATTATCAAGAATACATATGATTATCTTTTGTTCAAAACGCATAACAATTTAAAAGTTATGTTATATTTTTTATAACGTGAGCGAAACCGCGAAACACGCATAAACCGATCATAAAACAACATCTAGATAATAAAACGAAATATGTTGATTGAATAATTATTAATCGGTCAATCAAGATATTTCTACGTCGGTGCTCAGTTCTCAGAAAATTTAATAATAAACTTACTATCTTGTCAATGTCAGCATTTTGTTCTAGTCTGAACATTGTGGTAATGCAGCCTTCGTATATTGTATTACCGTGTGAGGTGTTATCTACTTATTGCGTATCCAGGGTGAGGGGGGAATTAAGGGGATTCTTCCTTTAATGCAAGTTCGTTTGTCATTCATCTATCATTTAAAGAGAGCGGAAATATTTATAAATTCCATACCCCGAAATAAAAAAAATCATGGATAATATGTTCTATATAAAATTTTGCAATCGAGTTGTTATGTGAATGTTCCGTATGCAGTCATATTAAAATGAGAAAGACTGGAGCCATAGTGACTTTAGCTAACTAGATTGATTTACTTTACAGATTTACAATTTCATAAAATTACGGAGATCAAACGAGTTGTAATTGTGCTTACTCAACCAGAAAAAATTGACAGAACATTTTTGACCTCATATTTTGTTAATTTGACATCGAATGAAACATGGGTATCCAAATTAGCCCACATCACAAAACCAAAATTAATCAAATCGAAAGCAATAACATAAACCATCTATCTATCACCTACGCCTGCGCACATCTCCCCTAATTGACGTCTCTTGAACCGGTTCTATGTTCTCTAAAAACTGTTCCTGCTTTTTCCTTTAAGTCATCTGTCCGTTTTGTCGAAAGGTAACAAGTCCTTTTGTTTAAATCTAGTCTCCGTTAACCAATAACTGGGTTATATAGTAGTAGGTATATTCGTCTCCGAAGACACCGTCGCTACAACTATTTATCAAGCTACTGTATTCCTTATGGTATATGACAAGGCAGAAGGTTCAACGAAACGCGAACTTAATTTAAACAGGCTTGCTATGTTCGGCAGTTTTTATAAGTTTCATCGAGTAAATGGGATTGTAGTTTAACTAGTAGTAAGTGATAACTGCCACCCTTGAGCATCTGCTTTGCTGCATCTGCTTTCTTATTCTACACGAAACAAAATTTCAATCTGAAGTCAGTGTCAGTTGGTCACCTCTTCAAAGAGAACTGAGTTATACACCCCTCCATCAAAACGCAGGAACTGCTCAACGCTAGAAATAGTGGTGGTAGTACCTCTCCGCACCATACTTCTACCTTGCAAATATTATAAACTGAATTACGTAAACATAGTACAAATAACATCAGATTGTTAAGATTGTGAGCAAGTTGTTCAATGCACTGCACATTAGCGGTCATATGCGAGATTAATCATCGCATCGAGCTTAATCTCTGCGTATCTGCACTGCTTATCGCGTTCAACATCGGTTACACCAGATAGAGCTGCCAGCTATCCAGTGGATAAATAAATAGGTATAATATATTTTTCCTCACTCATAGGGTTTTGCCGTAAAGGTTTAAATAATAAGTTGGTTGAAGTTAACTAATGACTATTTTGCTTTCTGAAGCCCTCGTTCCGCCTTCACTTTATTGTTGCTTGATTGTGGCATCTATCAAAACCTTTTTAGGTATTTACTGAAATGTCTTTTAAAGGTGGAAGACTCTTTGTAGTTCCAAGGTTAGCGTGTCTTGCTAAACAAAGCCCCTTGTTTAGTCAAATTTCATGCAAGATATTAGAGCAGCTTTTATTTCCAACGTTAAAAACAAGATGGTATAAAACTTATTACTAAGAAAACAATTTAACCTGCTGCAATTATTGCCGGGTCTTCTCAGTTAAGGTCGTGTTCTGGTCAGGTGGTAGTGTAATAAACAACTTCGTAACCGACAATTTGTAAGGCACCCTATACAAAATCAAGACATTTCATTCCATACTAAAATTATGTGATTTAAAATTTTAACTCAATGGCAATACCAATGTGACTCCGAAGAGTGCGTTATCGACAACACATCTTTATTTTGTAATTGAGCATAAATATTTAGTCAGCCAAGAGGATACATCACGATAAGCAAAGCTTGTACTACTATGATGAATGTCTTCGGAATGGATGTGCTGTTTGTACACGCTCAAAAGCCATAGTGGAAGTTGAACTGCTTAACAGAACCTGTCTTACGGGACAATAAAATGTGTTGGTCTCGACAAACGTGTCACAAATTATTTTTACCCGATTGCTTTAGAATGAGAGTAATGTTTTTCGAGCGTATGTATATATGTATGTATGTTTGTATGTGAATCCATTCTTTTGGCACGCGCTATGGCCCAAACAGCTTAACGGATTGTCACATATGCCATATTATTAGAAACGTCTGTTTGGGAAGTATGTCACTTACATTGGCTATATAATTTTTAAAATGGCGCAAAAATAGAGGAAAATGGGGAGGGGGAGGGACAATTTCTTTTACAATTTCGACAATATGGGTATGACGACAAATGAAAGCTTGTAAATAGACCAATCTAAAAATACATATGTATGTTGTAATTCTCTTACTTGATTATTTTGACAAAAACTCATATAAGCTTTAAATAAAATATATATAATTATGAACAATACTTTTGTGTCGGGTTTCACAGTCGGGTTTTTTGCTTTAATGTCTTAACGATACGTTACTACTTATATGATTGGAGTACTTCGTTAAGTAGCTTATTTAAGTGCTGACTCGTTAGTCAGCACTTAACCTGTATCCTTAATAGAAACTAATTGCGTACTCAGATTATCACATTGCAAGTTTACGTCTTTTGTTTTGGCCATACTTTGTAATTTTCTTTGAAATTATGGGCGAAAACTTAAACGATGATTGTTTTGAGCAAAAGTTATAAACTGGTACTAAGAGCACTGATGGTAAATGCTCATTGCATCTAGATATCTGTAAGCAATTTCATATAGAACAGGGTTTCTATATGAACTCAAACACACTTACGTTTCTAGTTCTGAGGAATAAGACGGCCACCTCATATAAAAGTGTGTCGTACAGTGAAACTTTAATATGCCCCCTTAAAGCAATTTTAAGGTTGTCACAATTTTAAACACTATCAACAATCGATATTTAACAAAGCGTAATAAGCTTTAGTTTCAGCTGTCGGATCAGATAATAATAAGAAGGATTAAAGCAGCTTATAAAACGGTTAATATTTAATAAGCCAAATAAAGTTATCGCCAGCCCTATCACCAAATATGCATCGCCGATTACGGCAGATACGCTCCACTGCAGCTGATAACATCAGCATCTCGTTATAGCTTTATCAGCGCGACCTGCAGTTGACCTGCATTCTTAAAAACAGGTTGTTTGAGCATTTATTTTGCTATAATTAATATTGTTACTGGCTTACACTCGTCATGGTCTCCTGTTACGTTACAAGATCTAGCCTATATGTAAGATATTCCTACTTTTGAGCGCGCAAGTACTACTCGTAATTTACAAATTACAAAGTGGTTAGTATTAGTATCGTTTGGGGAGGTTCAATCGCGAATACCGTGAAGCAGTTCTTGCATTTCGGTGGAAGGGTGTAGTTGCCGGCTCACTAAATGTAAGGCGAACATAGGAATAGCAACACATCGTTGATCGACTTCAAATAGGACCCCCGGTTCTGCATGAACTTGCTTACAGATAACCATGGCCAGAAGAAACCATTTACAATCAGGTGGGCTGCATGCTCGATTGTTACTTCAAACGTAAACAAAAATTATCTTAGAGACGTCTCATATAAAAATGTCTCAGATAAAGTTCACGAGGATTGTGATGTTAGCTATTGAAGCCTACAACGTAAACCCCTTTTATCGAATTTCTAGAATTTAAATTTGCTAAATATTTTGTCTGATAATTGTGTCATAGATAACTATGTCAAACTTTAAAGTTATTTTCAAATTATATTCCATTCTAAATTAGTTCCGAAACTTGGATGACAAATTTAGATATGTATCCGACTCGATCACGCAATATATTTTAACAGCATAACCATCCAATTCACCTGCTCTCAAGTATAATAAAACGAGTCCATCAAAGCCTCAACGTTATAAATAACATAAAACCGATTAGATCGCACAAATGTACAAATAAAACACAACACAAAAAGCTCAAAGCTATGCTTTAAAGTTTAAATTACGTGTCCGTGGATACACATATATCATGTCCACAATCTGGAACATTCTCTAACCTTTCAGAAATTGCAGTCAAATGCAAAATCAAATGTTCAATTAAATATACAATTATGCGTGAAAATGAATGAGGAACGGAAAATGGAGGTAAAGCTGCTCCGTGTCGCGGGGGGTTGTCACATTAATCACGATTTGAGCAGTGCGCTGCTGGCCGGCTGCGCGTCACTGGGAACTGTCGTTGGGCCATTAGAATAGCGGGTAAATAAAACGTTTAACAATGAACTTACAAAATACTAGCTGTGCCACGCAGTTTCACCCGCGTTTATTAGAGAACAATCTTTTAAAATATACAAACATAGTGTGATAAACAAAGCGAAAGCCTAAACAAAAATATTTTTTCAATTTGAAACAGTAGTGCCTGAAATTAGCGCGTTCAACTAAACAAACTCTACTGTTTTATAGTATTAGTATAGAAGTATAGATATAAAACCTTAAACTCCAAAAATTTTGCCCACAATGTAATCAGCATAATAAAATAACTTATTGCACGATAAAAAAACACAAAACAACACCCTTAACAGAATAAAGAAAAATAAGCATAGACTACGCAATATACATAATTCTTTATGCTTTAATGCTATCTATACGCTTTTACTCACACCTACGACAGAATTTTTTCTATGAGCTAAGTACCATACAAGCACATGAAGACTAGTATTGTGGATGATGGAAACCTTCCGTAGTTATAAATCTCTCGAGCTGGAGCCATTTAATTTGTTTTAACGAGTCTAATAGATTTTAATAAAGAAATCGTCAAATGTGCATACAATATCCCTAAATATTTACTTAGTTATTTAATATTACTAAGTAACAAAAAAACGAGAGTCCCATTTAAGTTCAAATAAGGAAGAAATAATGAATGTTAATATGGTAAGCTTAATGGATAATTGTTACTTTTCAGATAAAGCTGAAGAGAAATCCTATATAAATCATATATAGATTTCTGTGTATTTTTACAGTAAACTATAACAATACGTACAAACTTTACTTGAACGAAGTCATTGAAATTTTACAAATTAAGCCGTTACAAAACATTTTCAGAAACTTTACGATCTTACATAGAACTGTAATTTAGTACAATTTGTGTATAATTGTACGTTGTATATAAGTCGTCTTTTTAATGACAGCGTATAATATAAAAATCAAAGAATGGGCTTCAATCCAGCGTTTAAAGCCAAATTTCATGTAGTTAGGCTATTGCACATCGGTGCTATAACGCTTATAGCAAACAGCAAGTTTTATGGCCCAACATGCGAGATGAAACTAGTCTGGCAAATAGGCGTTAGCATCAATCATCGGCTCGATATGTATCGGTCGCACGGCACTGCCCGAAGTGCGGCCTATACTTTATTATATAAGTAAATATATTATGCATACGGATACATTTTATGAATCCCGCTATCGTTGTTGCTACTGCGAGTTTGATAGTAGGTAAATTTAAAATAAATTATAGGTAAATTTTAACATAGAATTATTTATATAAATTACTATTTCGATCGTAGGTACAGTACATACGATCGAAATTGTAATTTTGTTTACAAATCAAATGGTGGTAGAACTAGTTGTAATTTTCTTGAAAGAATGTTGGTTTAACTCCGAAATTGGTGATTCTGCAATTTTTCTATATTGTTTATTGGTTTTAAAACTCATTATAATGATTTCCGTTTAAAGTACCAGTGGAAAATTGTTGAAAACTCAATTCTCATCTCAACTACAATTTTTCTGATGAATCAATGAGATCAAATGATGTTTGTGTCTGTATAAATCAGACACACAGAACTCATTTATAGATGTCCAGAAGTAGCACTTCATTCAGATTTTTAGGACGTTGCAAACCTCCATACGTATTGATTTTTAATGTTTATCGATTCTTGTTTCTATACATAGAGTGGCGAGGCGTGGGACTGAGGGGCCATGGCCCCGGCCACATGTTTTGGGTCAAAATTTCCTTTTTGTCGCAATATATAATAAATCATATATTAATAAAAAAAACTCGAAACTCAACTGGTATCCCCGAGCGGCACATTTAGGAGGCGGCAGAATATTAAGATTTGACGAACTTTTTTTTGATCGCCAATCGCAGAGACACCAGTGTCGAAAACTATTTAGATTTGACGACCATTTTCTTAGTCTTCATTGATTTTGTCTTTTTTCCCTAAATGGGTGGGCAATTAATTCTATTTTGTCACCGGGCAGCAGAAGTCCACGCTACGCCACTGTATGTTAGAGGAAACAGTCCTGGTTATGCAGGAGGTATTAGGTGGTAGAAACAGTGTAGTTTCATCGGAGA
>DWNE01001744.1:0-20858 GCA_018249875.1 Cecropterus toxeus | reverse complement strand
AATAATCGCACCTCGGATTAACCTCATTGGTTACGATATTGCCGCTGCGCAAAGTTAACGTTTCCTTATATTGCGGACAGTCTTATAGTAGCGCGAACGTACACTCGTTAGCGTGATTCAGCTTTTGGAACAGTGCCATCTAGTGAGAGTGCTGTACAACTGATTCTTGTACAAAGAGAACGCAATGAGGATTAGTACTGGTTTAACCGTCTGAATAAACAATAACCGATCAATTCAAGCAGAGAATAAGTTAAAAATGTTCATGTAAACATTTGTCATTCAGTAAACAGATCAATTCCGATAAATATAGCCACTCAAGAAGCTTTATTCCTTGTAATTAGAGTAACGTTAAACTTAAAGAAAAGCGTATCTTATAGCAAAAAAGATAAATTGTTGCTTGCGGTGCGATTATTTTAAGTGGATAAGTGTGGGTTACGCAAGAGAATCTCAATACTAGTGCGTGCATAATGACTCTGACAGTGTAGCATATCGAGATATTGCTGTGCATTAACTCAAAGAGGAGCATAGCTAATAATACAAATAGAACTTTTCAACGCGAACCTGACGTAACCCAAAACAAAGGCATTGAAATGAGCCGTGACTGACTGGAGCCGTGAAATCGGCGATCATGGTGTGATAACTTTTGTTGCATGATGAAAAATGATAGACCATCGATATAATTGTTGCGATAGTAACATGGGATGGAAGGGAACAGATTGGAAAGCGGACACAATAACAAACAAGGAAGTTATTATTACAATTATGCAAGACCGTGTTTCTGATTCGAACAGATTCAAGCTATATACTACAACATGTAAAGCTCGTGTTAATGGCTTATCGGGGGGTCATAATGCGGAAGAGTATTTTCCTTCTAATGTTGAAGGAGCCTTAGGTAAATCTTTACATAATATCGTGATGTTTTATAATACCGAATGACGACAGTATGATAAAATTAACTTATTATTGACGAAATATAGCAATTGTAAAATATATTGTATATTTTCGTTTTCTTTTAGTATTATGGAAAGTTACTGGATCCATTGTAATGATACTAATTACATTATTGAAAAATTTAAAGTTTATTTATTTGTTTGCGATAACAAACTCCAAGATACTGCAAAATACTCCCATAACATGAAGATTTGTATAAGATGACAATTTTGACTGTCCAACTTTATTTTTTTTATTCAGCACGTGCCAAAAAGAGATTATGGTGCATCGATTATACCTCTAAAATCATTATAATTACCCGACTGCGACAGAAGGAGGGTAATGTTTTTCGAGGGTAATGTTTTACATACATACGGTATGTGTGTGTGTATGTATGTTAGTTTGTATTTATGTCCATTTCTTTGGCACGCGCTACAGCCCAAACGGCTTGACGGATTGTGAAGTATGACATATCATTAGAATCGTCTCCGTTTGCACATTGACATAGGCTTTATCATTTAAAAAAATGGCTTCTGAAAATGTAGGGAAAGAGGGAGATGAATGTTTTTTTTTTACTATTACGACAATATAGGTATCAAATGAAAGCTAGTAAACAGACAAATCCTTACATATTTAGGTATATATTATAATACTTTAACTTGACTATTTTAACAAATACTCATATAACCGTTAAATTAAATAATTATCATTATGAACAAAAATTTCGTTTTGAGCCGTCGGGTTTTTATTTTAATGTTTTTAACGATATTACTAGTTTAGTAACAATTTCACTTTCTAATATCGGCAACTCAAGATTCCGTGGCAACTGAATATCCGTTCTTCTTCCCACCGTAATATCTAAGCATCAAGTAAATTGCCGACTAACCACAAACTGTAGACGGTGTTACGAAATACGAGTGATTCATCGAAATTAAGAAATTATTTCAAAAGCACATCACAGTATAATTATGACCATTAAACAAAGATACTAGTTGCAATGTGCCAATTCCAGTTATTTTGAGTTACTTTATTTTAATGATTGTAAGTATTGCAATAATATACGTTCAAGTTAATAATAAAACGGTATTTTGTTTACACATACGAGTGAGTATTTAATAGCGTGGTGGTTAGCACCAGTATCATGACAAAAGAATCTGCACAAAATACTTTATGTACATATAAATTACGGCAATGAAATTCCGATAGGAAGAATTTTAATTGTTACACTTTGCATTTCTCTAAATACGTATTTTTAATTCAATTCTTGTAAGTTTGGTTACAAGAATTCCGAAATCAAATCGATCTACAGCGAACCAAGGCCAGATTGAGCTCGTAAACTTGGTACACCACATAATCAGTGATCTCAGTGACCTATAACGTAAATTCTCCCAACGACACACCGTAGTTGTGAGGTGAAACTATGTTATCTCCCCAGTACTGGCAGCACGCGCAAGATATATATAACTACCTCACAATACATTTCTTCTCCAATCAAGCTGCAAATCATAATAATGACCACGTGCTCCTTATATCACGTACCATCGATACGGCTGAATTTGTTTCGATATGCATTACAGTGAATTATTTAATTTAGCCGCAGCGAGTTATTTAATTTAGGAGCAGTGATAGCCGAACGGTTGAAACTCGGCCTCTCAATCGAGGTTCAAATCCCAGGCACGCACAGCTGATTTTTCTAAAATGATGTGCGCATTAGAAATAAATTATCACTGCTTTACGATGAAGGAAAACATCATGAGAAAACCTGCATATCTTAGTTTTCTAAAAAAAAAATAGTTTTCAAAAGTGTGTGAAGTCTATCAATTCACACTTAAACAGCGCGGTGAACTATGGCCTGTAACTCTCTCATTGTGAGAAAAGTCCCGTGTCCAGCAGTGGGATAATAATGGGTTAACGAAATTTAATTTAACCTAGCCTCATATATAACAGCATAGACTGAATAAATGAACGCCCTCCTGAGATATTCCCGGAGCACTATGACGTGGGGATTTTCGATGCAAAAGAAGATCTTCTTCAGACTTACAGACAGACAGGTATTGGAAATGTCCATAAGCTACGATAACTACTTTACTTAAAATATCTTTTGGAGTAGTCCAAAAGATAATGTTTTCTGAGAGGATAATTTCCTTCCTTGAATTTGGTTTAAAATATATCTTAAAATTACATACCACAACTTTGTGATTACGCCTAACTACCAATTAATCCAAGCCTTTACGGCTAATATTATCTAAACGATCAAAAATTGCCTTGGATTATGGTGCAACACCGGCAATTTGGGCAAAACATAGCCTGCCATTGTCTCGACACCCTTGAGTGATTAACCACGCCTTGTTCCAACTCCGGATATGCAACAAAGGGTACCTTTGTCACGATAACCATCGTGCAAAGGCTAGGTTGCATAATCAAAACTATAAATTCAGTTTTGTACCAGCACCGCGAATTGAAATTGAAGAATGATTAAACAAATGTAATAAATTATCATTCATTTAACTGGGTGCTACTCTCCTACAGTACTAACCAAACCATAGACCTCAAAAGCTACATCTTATTAAAGGTAAAATTAATTGTACACAAGGTAGTAAATCAAAAATAACCTCGGTTTAAGTATTTTGTGACTGACACGTCCTTAGTGTTATATCCTGTCAATTAATTAGTTCCTTTATTAGATTTATTAGTACGCGTATATTATCAAATTAGATTATATCAGTCTCAGCGCTGTATATTCTTCCAACGTATTTATTTGCCCTTTATATTTGAGGGATCAGCTGCATTCGGGCAGGCGTGTGATCGCATTGTGTGAGCAACACGTGCGCTAACCACGCAGCTGCATGTTGAGCAACGCTCAAGCCCTCGGCCACAGGCAACAGCGACGTGGCTGAAGATATGTACTTTTGAATGTATTGGGTATTGTAGTCACAGTCTGTCTAAACCTAACTGACAAGAAAGCCTACAAGTAATAAAATACTACAGTAATTCATAAACATCGATTTGCCTAATAATTTACATTATGAAAGATATTAATTCGAGTGACTGAAGCTGAGATACAGCTAAAGTAACAAAGTAAAGAAGATAACAAAAGGCAGATTTTTAGGTAAAACGGCAATAAACACTAAACAACTAAATAAAACGTTTTCATTGGATATAACCATCAAATAAATTTAAAACTGTCAAAGCTTTTAATTACTATATAGATAAATGCTCGATGAATTGTCCTTCAAAATACTAAAAATCGCTTCAACTTATGAGATAATCGTATGTAATCAAGCGGATGGCGTCACAAAAGGACCTGTGCGTATTCATCCATTCAGCTACAGACCATGAGATGAATCATGTGTTGCATTGCATCGTGAGAAACGAACGGTATACGGACTGGATGTGCGACATTTGTCGAATAACGGTAATAAATAAAACGGACTATTTATTATAACAGCCTAGAATTATGCGGCAGAAGGAACATGCGAGTATATAGGTACTAAGGTAAGCAGGAAAATCTTGATTTTTATAATATGAAATGAGTAGAACATGTGATGCCATTTAGTGAAGTGTAGATGCTGCAGTGCAAAAAATAAATAAAATAAAATAATAATAACAAATCCTCCTCTAATATTTTACATTTTCTTCTTTATTATTATAATACTTCATTTAATAGGAGTAGTAGGTACCGTTTTGTACGTAACTCTGGATAATTATAGTCCGGTATTGAACAGTTTCATAACAGTGTTAGCTTCAATTTGAATAAAATTACCTATATACATCCGTTTCACTATTCTCCGGTTCTCCAATGATCTTAGCGGAAATTAGTTCTATAATTTCCTTTGAGTTCAACGTGATAAATATACTTCTAATATTCTTAGACAACGTAACATCTATCGGTTAAAACTTTAGTAGAGATTGGTGTAAATTAGGGCAGGTAACCCGAATTCCACAACAGAATATGAAAGTGTGAGGGTGAAATATATCTTTTAAGCCAAGGATTTATTATAACTAAAAAACTTTACGTTCGCCACCCGTACATTGGGCTCAGTGGCGCGCCTTGGGAGAGGCTTACGTCCAGCAGTGTACTGAGACGGGCTGTGGAGAATAATGATGATAAAAATATCGACATCGACCGACGCGTTTGGTTTTAGTTATTGATTTATTTTATATGTCAATACGAGAATCAAATTAGAATATACGATTAAATTTCTATTTTTCTTATCATGCTTTACACAGGAATCAAATACATAAAAAGCTTTTAAAAACATTTGTAACATTGTATTCATGCTATGTCCGTATTCATTTACCCTCCTCCTATAGCAGTGATGTAACAGCATTCTTACCTGCAACAAAGAAATCACAATTCATTGTTAGAGTCAACATTTCAAAATTTAATTGAATTCTTAACTAAACAGTACAGTACTATTGTGCTACAGCCCATGAGTTCAAGAACCTTTACCACCTCTGCACCATTGTTTGAACACCACACCCGTTCCATTTCCGATTCCATGGCTGATTTAGCACTGTTTACTCATTTCGTGTTCTAAGTAAAAAGGAAATGTAAGCCTGACATTGAGTTTAAACACGGAAACGAATCCAGGAACAGTGCATGCATAAAACCAGGTGCGCAGGAATTCGTAGTTCAAACAATACAGCAATATATGAATGTAACTCAGATGCACTGAACAGTATAGCTTTGTTAAGCGAGAAGTCGGGAACAACTGCTACTTCAAAGAATTAATGTTACTTAAATAAAGCTTTGTAACTTTTAGTATGCACCTTTAGAGGTTAGTTAACAAATCATGCAATAGTTAGATTTTTAATGATTGATTTAAACTTTGTTGTAATATTACAATTGCATGTATTAATTATTATTAATAATATGACGTAGTATGATTGGATCATGTAGACCTCTGCGGCTTGTATACACCTTTGGGAGTTGTACGATATACCACTAAATATGATGTATTCTTTCTTGCTTCAGAGACCAAGTTTAGTCGTCACCTCGATTGTTATTACAGGTTATTAGTTGGACTTTATAGGGGTTTGCCAATAAACCGTATTATATTCGTACGTCACTAATCCATATTAGATCAGCTTAAAGCAATATTCATGCCTTGTCCGCTTTATGTAATAGTCTCAGTGAAAAAAAAGATCAATTTTCAACAGAGGCAGGTAGAGTCACATAGTTGAATGAAAATTCAAATTTTAAAGGCATATTTCACGCTTCACTTGTAATAAATAAAATTTATGTAACACTAATACACATATCACAGATGGAAATCGATCATTCGTCAAATGGTGAAATTATCACATCATCCATTTGATAAACGATTGAAGTACGGCGAAACGACAGTGATAATGAAGTAATGATAGAGTGGATGGAAGAAATGCAAAACACCGGTGATCTAAGCGAGGAACGATTGCGCAACCGGCAATTATGTGTATTGCGGCTGGCAACATGGTATTGCGAAATTGAAGGGTAAAAAATGGTCGTATGAAAAAGAAATAAAAGAAATTAAACATCATTAGAGAACGAAAGTATAATTATGTATCTGTTAGAAGCAGACGTTGTGCAAAAAATGTAATTTATATTTTTAAAGCTCTTGCTCATTTTGTAGCTCATGCTTTAGACAGTTCATTTGAAGATATCAAATGATATATTAGATTTGTTCAAATTATTTCTATTGACCTGGTTACTAGAAGATGTAATTAAACTTTATACTATAGCAGAAAATTTCTAATACTGAATGCATTAAGATTATCATTTAAGTACATAAAGATAAAGATCATCCCAACGCAATGACTAATGCAACAGCAGGAGACCTTCAAGCCTAGCTTTTGAAGGGAAATAGCAATTTGCCTACGGAATTAGATTCAGAGATTTACACACAACCACAGAACAAAGAACTGTACAATTTATAATAATTGCTGGCATGTAATACTGGTTACCAGATCCATATAATTGGTCTCTTGATCTTAAAGGAGACCTTGGGCGTTGGCCGCGAGGATAATAATAAAATATACACCAGTTTAGTGAAAGATAATTGCGGTTTAGTATTTCAACACATACATTCAAGAAAATTAACGTAAGTAATTAAATATATAACGATAAATTTTGCGTAAAATTGCTGGTTGAGAAGTCATAACAACATGTTAAGTTTCCAAAATGCTGTATAACAAATACCTTACTAAAATAGTTGATTGAATTATCTAAATAATGAACTAATAAAAGTTAAAGTTATTAGAAGTTAATAAATTAGCAAGAGTAAAGCTAAATTAGGCTTAATAGTTCTATTAGCACTAGAGAATGTAGCTGTTGCTAGTAGAATAATTTTGAATTTAAAATAAACGTCAGTAGGTAACGTACTTAAGTGACGATGATCGCAGTAAAGATCGTGCATGAACTTATTTAAGTGTCACCATTCTCAAACACAGAGTTGAAGGTCAGAGAAACAGTTGAAAGGTCAGCGGAATCAGCATCGCAATCCCGTAACGAAACATCCAAGTGAACATTAGCATTTCTTATACACAAACAGGGTTGTTCACCTCGTCCAGTAAAATTACATCCAATCAACCGACGCCTACGCGTTATTTACTAATGCATTTACGATCTTCGCGAACGCTCATAGTAACCACCCATGTGTCGGATTGAAACACAAATTCATCTTATAGGATCAAACGAATATAATTTTGCTGGAAATGATGGACAGCACAAGGATTAGTTATTTTTGCAACTATGGAATACTTTGCTATGAAATCATCGCTTGAAGGTTGATAGGAAATATTACACACGGCCAATTTTTTTACTAATATTATGAATGCGGATGTATGTTACTTAGTTGTTCTTTCTTAATTTAGTACTGTAATATAACAGAGTCCCTTTCTTCTTCTTGGCGATAAACAGATATACATTTACATATAACAAAAAATTCGTGCGTGAAGGTGGATTTATTGTTACCTAGTATATAAAATGGAAAATAGAACTAAGAAACTGGCATATCATTATTATTAATTTATAGTAAGTATAGGCGTGTAAATATGTGATGAATCTTTTAATGCCAGTAAAAAGAAGTAAACACATGATTTATCAATTATATTTTATAACCCAGTATTAATGAAAGCTACTCGGTATAATAAAGGAGTAAAACAAACTGCCGCTCTCATGTAAATCAATAACATGTACATCGTAAGACTTCCTGTTAATAAGTGATTTTATGTAGTAAAAACCGTTATAGTTGATGCATAGAAAGCTAGAAATCTTAATATCAGTCGTGAGCTACATTTCGATTTCCATACGCTCTTTACTAGGAATCATTTATCTCAAGTTTTCAAAAACATTGTTTATGTACGGAATTATAAGTGTATATGTTACGGATTTATGAATTAGAGCAAATAATAACGGTTTACAGGTGGAAGAAACCTTTATATTTCGACTTCGGAGCCACCATCGCTTCATTTTTACCTAATGGTAAAACAACAGTATTGAGCGCTACTATATTTTAATTTGAAGTCACTATATTTTCCAGCACGTACAGCAGTACACGTTTCAGCGTAGTCGTAAGGGGTATCGACGTGTCTGTGCTTAAGCTCATTTTAGGCTCTAATGTTATCTGGGGTTGACTACAAATGTACACGACAGTGGTCACTTACAGAGTGGCTGCAAGATTGTTAAGGTCGTCTTCACTCATTTCAATAGTGTTAAATGAAATTCCGTTTTCTACGACACTTTTTCCTAACTTCTATAACTCCTTGAACAGTTCTTCTAATTTTTAATCTTCTTAAAACACTTGACCAGTTTCTTCAATCCAACGCGTCAAAAAAACTATAACTTCAGAAAAAATCGATAACAACGTTACGTTATAACTTTGTTACAAATCAAATATTCAGCAATACATATTTTTTTGTTCCGCTTGATTGATTGTAGGTATTCGCTCAAGATTAAACTTGTACTGATACATTATGCGATCAAGCGGTTCTTTGCTAACGAGATATATTGACATAACGGTTATTAAATTGTAATATGATTAGATCACAAACCGTGTTTTACTATGGTTGTAAAATATCTAAAGCGATCGTAGAATTAGAAGTAGGGCTCTATAAAATTGAAAGAATTTCGTTTTTTTTTTTTTCAAGTTTTTACTGAACCTATATCGAATGTATGAAAATGTTTGAATATTTTTTTTGACTGTCAGAGTAAATTTGTATAAATTAAGAACTATTAAGATATATATAAAACTATAAGATATACTAAAGTACATCTTTAAGCACGAGAATTTAATAGAAATAATGACAAATCATTAACTACTGAAGTGCACAACGACAATGTTATAACTGTTAACGTCAAAAAAATTAACAAGGTTACTCACGAAATCGATTATCGTTTTTCAGAATGTCATTCGTGTTACTACGAATCAGTTATGTTAAGGCGCTTCCACACTTTAAAATATATTCGTCACGTCCCACCACGGACGCCATAAATTGAACAAATTTCTTGTATCTGTTGGAATTATTAGTGATTAAGCTCTTGAGTGTGACTATGACTGGATGCTCTGTTCCACAGAGATGTAGTGGAGTGGACCAAGAGATAAGAGCCTAACTTTAAGAGATATGTATGAAAGCTTAGGTAGAACACGGAATTCAACACTACCAATAAGATTTGATAGTACTCCTTTGCCGTTAAAAAGGAATACTGTCGCTCATATACTATCTGAAAAAGTTAGATCATCCATCCATCAGCTCTTCGACGTCACTTGCAGAACATAGGGCTCCCGTAATGCAGGTTACTGCCAATAGTCATCGCGCCTGAAATTTGTGTTGGTGACGGCAGTGGGTGTTGATATTCAACCAGAAGATGAGCAGCAATGTCTCCCACATTGCTACTCATCTCCTGGATTTTGTCCATTAGTTACCTCCTACGAGGGAGTAGTGCTATTCGGTGTATATCACATAAATTAGATTACAATGTACTATTAGGCTTTAAATCTAGAACTATATGGCACTGAATTTCACCAAGTGTGAGCACTGTTCAAACTTTACAGCTCTCGATGACAGCTTGTTCAATAGGTCCATAACAATAATTCATCAGTGAAAACGACAAGACCGTGCCGTATGAATAAATCGTAGAGAAAGCAAAAGCTTTGATTGGTTAACCGTATCTTATTTCACAGCATTACTTGATGACTTAAAGCTCGTGCTAATACTTCGTGTTAATTAAATATCTGTTTCTATTGATAAATAGGCGAACATTTATGAGTCGGTCAATGAATAGGTAAAATCGAGCATTCAGTCATCCAAATGATAAACTACCTCGTGGATATGTGTAATCCCCCAAAAAACATTAGAATTTTAGTGTGATCAGCCACTAATGCATTGCCTGTATTGCCACCCCTAAAGACTATGTTAAAATCATCCGAATAGAACACAAAAGCGCTTAACACTGCGTTATTAGGCAGAAAAAGGTGTGACGGTAGTGCTTCTGGAATCGCACTACGAAGTTTTCACTTTACTTAATCTTTAACTTAACCCTTAATTTAGCTACCGTTGATACTTTAAACGTTTTATACTTGCATCGTTATTACTTGGATGAGTGTTGTGTACTTACATCTGCTACTTGGGACTATAATTGTACATTCAATGCTTTACTTCCATTATTTACTATCCAGATAACAACGGAGTACGTGATTAGGCCCAGCTCGTAACTGCGAGCAATAAGCGTAGCAATTTCTAATTGTAGAATTATCCCGTCGGTACAATATATCCACATTTTCGCGGAAGCATTACAAATTTCCACAATTACCGTTCGCCAGTCAGACGGTGACGCTAATTCGCCAGTAGTCCATGTAACCATTCCAGAGATTTAGTAGTTCCCTTCTGTAACACGAGTGGGTGTAGTCGAGATTCTAAATCATGAAGCCACTTACGGCGTAAAAGACAAATTGAGCCATTTTGTCTGTTTCAACGTCCGTTTAATGTCTGTGCCATGTTAGGGTAGATAGCGCGCGGAGCTGCGGCTGCGGCTTACGGCGTGCTACTGCGGCATGCGGCTCGGAATTTACCAGCTGTTCTTTCAAAGATATTAACGAACGAGAACATAAAAACGTATATATCAAAAATATTCTGTATAAAAAGTGAGAGTACTAACTTTTCTTCTATTCTTTTCTTCTCGCAGTCGGTAAAGAAAAGCTTATTGTTTACTATGAATACTATGAACTGTACTGACGGGTCACCTGATGGAAAGTATTCACCATCGCCTATGGTCATTTCCAACGCTAGAGGAGTCACCAATGCATTGCCGGATTTTAAGGACAACTCTAATATAAAAAATAAAACTGTTGCATTTTATCTCGACGCATTCGTTATCTTTCCCACTGAAGATCAAGCCGCAATGGCCGCAACTCGGTCTCAAGCGCCAATGCCCAACTGCAGCTCCTGTACCGCAATACATAATCACGATTGTGCTGTCTCGTTCGGCATGTGGGAGGTCTAACTCGAGCACGAGCTTAATAAAACTGGTGCTTCCGTAATACGGATAGCTTTCAAGTGTTCCTTATGGGTACAATTATGCTGAGCAAGTTCATTACTTTGAACGTTTGATTTTATTGTAACGATTTATGGCCCAACTTGAGTTTCCCATTATTTTTCGAACGCTTGTTCGATCTCATGATTTTATAACGACCTATTCTTCAAATTTACAAGTACATCCATTTGATGAGTAAAAGTTGTGTATAAGTTTGTATCGTCATTTTGATTCATTCAACAAACCAAATATTACTAACTCAAGAATGTAGTTGAGGTGTTAAATAAATATTTTGTTAAGTAATTGTTGAATTGATTGTTCAAGTATTTCTTGTGATTGATGACGACAACAAAATAAGGAGAAACATTGTTATATAAGACATTCATAAAAAGAATCACAGTTACAATACTCGATAATTGTATTTTCATGACTATTTTTTCATCTTTACTTTTTGGTTGCTCGTATTGTTTATTTGACATAATTTATTAAAAACCTTAATTTCATCATATATTTCTGAAATGATATTACCAATTAAGTCACTATTGGCTAATAAACGTGCAGAAGCATTTAACAAAGTAATAGTACCAGTAAATTACGCATTTTTCGAATTCGTTTATTTTTATAAGGGAAACTTTCTAAGATTACATGTAGATGACAAGATTTCAAACAAAAAATCAGGAAGCTGATGTACATTGAATGACGGGGAATCCATATTGGTGCAACGAGTACCGGATTTGAGGCACGGTTAATAAGTGAATCTAATGAACTTTTTGCTCCATCCAGATGGCGTAAGCTTAGGAATTTATAATCAGGGCCAAACGGAAACTGGGAAAGTGGCATAAGGCACCAGAGCTTGAGATTGCGGATGTAAGATAAACGTCTGTACAGATTAACTTAGTTTTACTAGTACTTATATTTTTATATCTTTATCTCCTCGCTTATAAAGCAGAAAAGTAAACTTATCAAAATTAAATGGTTTGGTATATATTTGATATGACATTTAATAGATAAAAGAAAGAAAAATTATTTGATGAAATGATTCAGCATAAAGTTATTGAAAAAAAAGAAAGTTTTAATAATATATACACATAAGGTAATAAAATAGATTTATATAAATGTTATACGGTCTAAACACGTTATGTTCATTGTATTCAGTACTGATACTGATTCAATTTCTTTCCAAATCATGATAATGAAACAATATTAATTATAGTAGTAAAAAGGACAAACGACGATTAACAGTAAAGTACGGCTAATTTTAGAAAAACATAACATAAACATAAAAAACAGACATGAATATTTCTTCAATATCAACCAACCTATCAATGTTAAACCTGAATAACGAATTAAAATAATGCAAGTGTATCAAATTACTTATCCATTACTTCCTACAGCATTTGTCTAGTAAGGTCAGTTTACAGAAAAAACGTTTCCAACGTAACCTTGCAATATCATTATAAACTCAAGACCATTTATATCTTTGTTCGCTCAATCTTTTACTGACATCATCATATTTATCAAAAGATTAATGATCTTACATGTATATGTATATAACATGTAGGAAGTGATTAGTAAATTTAAAAAATCATTTAGACTATGCAAGTTTTTAATTAAATTTTCAAAATGTAAAATTGGCAAATATTGATTGTTAAAATTAATGACAGCCCATGGATGTAGCAAGCTTTGTATCATCACGCTTCAATTATTATTTATTTTACGAGGCGGTGGGACGAGTATGGTATATGGTTCCATCGGGGAGGTACCACCACCACACCTGCTTATAGCGTGAAGCAGTCCTTACGTTTCGGTGAAAGGATGTGGTTGCCAGCTCACTTTCATATAAAGCAACTATCTTACGCCTTGGACTAACATCTGTGATTGAGTTCAAATAGAATTCCTGTTCTATCTGAACTTGCTTACAGTTATCCATAGATGGCAGTGACCAATTTCTATCAGGTTGATTGCATGCTCGATACCACATCATAATGTCAAAATACACTCAATTTTTTCACCTAAACATTATTTAGAACATTTAAAAGTATTCACGCTTAAATTCAACATCAGCTAGTAGTATACAAGCTTCTCCAAGTACATGTATATACATACAAAGGAATGATAATTTGTGATGGGAAGATAATCTACTGGCCGCAAAAAACTAAATGTAACGTTCAAAATTAAACAAGGAAACAGCAAGTACGCGTGCTTCGCTCAGACAAAGTATCGTACAATGAGATCATTCTCGATCTCGAATGAGTCATACATTCAAATCTATTAATTTCCGAGACTCCACTAGCACTCCGACCAAATGCCATTGACCCATTTAGAGGATGTTGGTTCGCGAATACGCTGCCGGATAATACAATCGGCGATTCAGATAACCTGTTGTTTGTTTTTATTTTCGTTTCGTTTCGCTTTGTTATTCGTAGGCGATTTGGAAAGTAATTTATACAACACCTTTTTATTAACTTTAGTTTTCTTGTTTCATGAGGTAAATGCATTTGATCTAATGCTATCTATCTTAACATTACGTTGGTCGATTTAAAGTCCAGAACTTGTAGTACACGAGATTTTTACTTATTAACATAGTGTGAGTCTTTATATCAATATACAAGACTGTTCAAAGTGTTTATGTACTGGCTCACAGTAAATAAAAATAAATAACTGTATAGAATAACACGTCCTAATAATGTTGATTGAACGATGGCAACACAAGAACTTCAATCGTCATTTGACCTTCAAATAGATTACCCCAAATATTTCAGAAGCAAAATTTAGCGATACATATATCATTAATCTGCAATAAATTCAGTATCCATAACACGTTTAGTGTGATAACGGTCCGACCACGTGCTGCCGACAGTGAGAAAATTACGTCCGCTGACAATATCGTGTACCGGTTTACGGTTAATTAGTATTCCAGTCACTGGACGCTTTTAACGAGGTATTAAATTGCATCGAATGAACTTATTTACACAGCTTTTGTTGAATACTGTTGAGAGAGCTCGTATTGTATGTATCTAAATATATATCCAACTAGCTGTGCCACACAGTTTCACCAGTGTTTATTAGAGAACAATCTATTAAAAACAAACATAGTGATGCTATATAGCCTAAAGCCTTCCGCAATAAATTTACTATTTAATACAAAAGTATTTTTTCAATTCGAACCAGTAGTTCCTGAGATTAGCGCGTTCAACCAAACAAACTCTACTGCTTTGTAATGTTAGTATAGAAGTATAGATGTTGTCAGTATCGTGTGATAGGATAAGTTAAATGTCGGAATTATGAATTTTGGATGGAACATTTGAAGGATATGTTAAAGGTAACAAAAAAGGTATATCCTTACCAGTGACAGGCGGTAATTACCTCTATACTACTGAGGTACATATATCCTTAGTAAAATATATATCTTTAAAATCGCGAAAACGGTCCAACCGTAATTAACCGATCAGACGATAATAGTCGTTGTTGCTCATCCCCTGTACTTAGGTTAGGTACCTTCAACCTCTACAGACTTCGTAGCTAATTTAAAGCGTAGTGAGAATAATCTTAACATTATCTGTTACTTAATAATGAAATAATGTGAATAAAGGCGCATTGCTATTACATGGGGTTCTTCAAGAAATGTGTAAAAAGAACTCTCCTTCGAAGCCGGCGATGCATTGGCGACTCCTCTGGTGTTGCAAGGGTCCATAGGCGACGGTGACTACTTTCCGTCAGGTAGCTAATCTGCCTTATTGTTTGGTACAAATATAAAAAAAGAAAAGGGCTGATTTATGATTCTTATAATAAGTTCGAATGCAAAAATTTCAATCAGCCTAAGAATTCAAGCGAACAAATGACCTAATATTCCATCATGTAACAAATTTCGCCTTTGTCAGTTCAATTCATCGCACAAATACGAATTGCTCTCTATAATTTGTAAGTCACTGGAACACTAATTGAAATCAATTTATATCTCTGAAATAGATGATGATTTGGCATGAGATCATATCCGTGAAATTGCTGTACTCAATGAAGGCAAGTAATCTTAGACCAAACAGTGCATATTGAATTTCCTATTTCATTGTGATAAAGACGAAGGAGAAATTATGTTAAGTGTAGCGAATGTAATGCGATTTTATGCTTGTCTGCGCATTTATTAAAACCCCTTTTCACGGGGATAGTGTTAAACAAACATCAAAAGGTACACGGACTTTCATCGATGGAGAAACTAGAAATTACGTAATAAGCAATTAGTTCAAGCAAAAAACTGTAATTATATTAATTGCTAATACATTTTCAAAAGTTAATAAATAAAAACAAAATAACAATGCATGTTATAAAAACCGGCAAAGTGCAAGTCGAACTCGTGCACTAAGGGTTGCATACCATTATCCAAAAAACACACATTTGTAGTATGGGACCATCCCTTAAATATTTATTTTATTCGGTTTTTAGCATTATTTGTTGTGACAGCGGCAACAGAAATACATCATTGGTGAAAATTTCAATTGTCTAGCTATCACAGTTCATGAGACACAACCTGGTGAAAGACGGACAGCATACTCTTAGCAATAGGGTCCCGTTTTTACCCTTTGGTTACGGAACCCTAGAACAATTTATGTAAATAAAAGAGCACGCATGTAGCTATTACTTGTAGAGGTTTCTCGACATACGATGGCAGCTGATAAAAAATAATATATTAGTATCCCGTGTGGAGAGTGTGTTGTTTGATTAGTATCATGCTCAGGGGAGGGTTCATAGGCGATGATAATGCGGTGTCAGATAATACATCGATCGACGGTCAATAAACCTTGCTTATGTGGAAACAAACAGCGGTATTTTATAGTTTCAGGGCTACAGGCAGGGCAAGTTATTTATTTAGTAACTACAATCCAAAAACATAGTTAAAGAAAATAAATGTTGAGGGTTTTTAAGGATTATGGAAGTAGCAAACTGAAGGTAAATTATTGCCTAGATAAGATCAAAATTCAAAGTCTTACCTAAGCTTAGCCGTAGATGTGTTGCTACCCCTGAGGACTAAGTTGGAACGCCTCGTATAGATATGTCTCCCTTATCACACCATTCAGACTAAGTATGAGCATAAGACATACATTCTTTTTTGTCCTTTGAAGGTCGTAAGATTTTGAAAATACTGATGCTCAGATAACTAAATAAATACAATACCGACTGTTATTTAGCATTTTAATGAGCCAAGACGTGGTGAGACAAGGTTTACTATTACCTTACACACTATTTATTTACATTCCGTTCAATTAAAATTGCTAATGAGAATCTTTGTACTTTCATCCGTACCATGGAAACGGAGCCAGTTCAAGCACCCAACATTTCAGAATTATCTTTCAATTGAACAAGGCACGGAAATATCTGAGTGTCCAAGTGAAAACCGGACATCGGACAACCCTGGGCACTGTATGAATTAAGGCCAAGTGCATTAGCTTGAGAAATGGACGATGGAATATAACAAACCGGTGGTTCGTTAAAGCTTTGCGAAAATATTTACGACTGCCTTGGTGTCCATATTGTTGCTACAGTTTATTATTGAGTGGAACTGAATAACCGCCTGTGCTGGGTACCGACTGGAGAGAGATAAAACACGATACTAAGTCTCAAATTACAAGGCGATAACGGCACACAGCGGGAACACAGTTTTCGCGGTCCTGAGCATTTGTAAGGGTGCCGGAAGGTTTGAGTTGCGCAAAAATTGTCCTCAGTAAGCGAACTCAGAACAAGGCTAGAAAAGTTAATGTTATAGTAGTGCTCTATTATAAATTTACAACAGTGCACCGCGTTCGATTAAAAAGCGTCTTTAGTATTTTACTTTACTTAACAAACATAATCAACTTCATACCAAAAACATCATTTATAATCAGACTAATTTTATCAAAGGCAAAATTTGTGAAGATGAAATATGTGTTTTTGTCTCTTTCACATAAAATCTACTAAATGGATCTAGATGAAATTAAACACACTCAATTTATTAAAACAGGACACTTTTTACTGTAAATATCGCTCGGTAGCTTGTCGCAAATATCGTTTTATCATCCAATAAAACAACACAGTCGTAAGTTTTGGAAAATATAATGTGCATGTGTCATGTGTACAATTTCCAAACTATATTTTTTTCGTAAACATATTTCTGGTTATAGAACATTTCTTCCACTTAACGCTTCCAATCCATCAGAGTCTCACGTTATTACCTCTGCGTTATGAGCTTAGACGTTGTATTAGCTCACACTTTCACGACAACATACCTCATTGTCCAGTTCCTATTCCTGTTGAGTAATGACACTGTTGCATACATGCAGTAAGTTGCCATTTTTCGATTTGGTGTATTGTTTTACGTATTTGAAATTGACGGTTGAAACTCGGCCTCTGAATCGAGGGTCCGATGTTCGAATTCCACACACGCACCACTGATCTAATATTGTGTACGCAGTAGAAATTAATTATCACTGCTTTTCGGTGAAAGAAAACATCGTGAAGAACCCTTCACGCCTGAAAGTTACTTTAAAAAAAGTTCTCAAAGGTCTGTGAAGTCTAAGAATCCGCACTTGGTCAGCGCTGTGGATTATGGCCTAAACCACTCATAGTGGGTAGTGAAATAATGGGTTGATAACGATTTGCTTCATAATTTGAGTTGTAAGAAAAATTTGTTTCTATTAAATATTTGGACGTCCGTTCTAAACTACCGTAATGTATTCTTTTTTATTAATCTCACAGAAGCAGTAAAGATAAATAAACGTATTATACAAGATAACGCAAGTAATGCCGTTGTGAAGTGAAAATTGGTGCTAACACCCAGATACGGCCGAAGAGTGTTTCGAGCGATAATTGTTACGCCTCACTGGCATATATATTCACTAATTGGGTGTGAGTAACGGACTTGCAATCAAATTTGAACTTGAGATTCACTCGTCTAAAGAGAATGTTGTAAGCCTTACTTTCGTCTTAATGTTGTATGATATTGAAACTTTGGATTTTAAGATGGAATGTTGTTTCAGTGATAGAAAATGGTTTTATCAGTTATTTATCAATGTTTCAATGGTTGCCTTGATTTATTTCTGTCCTTGGACATTATTTCAACAATAAATAATGAATGGCTAATTATAATCTCATAGAAGTGAACGAACGAGAATAATACCGGATTTAACGCCACTTTATCAATATCAAAACGTTTCCGCATCCTCCCATTTGTCAAGGAAGGAAAGTAGGTGCGAGTTATTAACTGGTAGTATTCAATTTAGTGGTGTATAAGATAATTTTACTGTCACAGGTGAGCCTGCTCTGTCCTAAGATAATTGTTTCCGGATAACGTGATACATAAATCGAATGAAGCGTGAATTCAAATCTTAATTCTAATACTTTGCTGGATTTATCGATGGCGCGGTAATAATTGGTTCGTGTTCTGTCTTGCGAGGTGATAAAACGATAACTCGACGCATTGAAGCTATTAAGATGTCTTTATTGAATTTTAGTAATTTAGAAGCGTGGTTAATTCTTCAATTAGTCAAGGCTTTTTGTCACTTAGAATGTATAAATAATATTATGGCATAAAAGCTTTAGAGAATGGAAACAAACACGTTGAATCATTGTTGGTTGCCACAGCGTGTCTGTTATCCCGTCTTATCGCAGAATTTTCCTTATCAGTAGTTTCATTCTATACTCATTTGCATTTTCATAAACGTTATATTATTATAATGGTGCCGCTATAACTCCCTTAATTTCATTGCAGGCAAGAAACGCTGCAAATCCAAGAATGAACCAAATCGTCTCCACGGCCACACATAACCTGAATCACTTTTTGATAAAGTACAATAAACAAAACAAATAAACAAAACGTTAACGCGAAAGTGATTTTATAGAGGATTCAAAAATCAATCACTTTCATACTAAACCAAAGATGTAAGATTAGTTCTGGTGAGTTGAGACGCAGTTAAGTATTCACGGTTGCTCTTCGGCCAATTTGTGTCGATTAACCTAAACCTCTTTTCCTGTATGGCCCTAAATCACCGTTAAATTTCGCTCATCTTGTAATTTTCCACTTTCTCTTTCATTGGAGGACTGATGGTTGGAGGTAATTGACATTCTACATGACAGTTATGTCGATTGTTGAAGAAGATTGCACAATGTATTAATGCGGGATATTGAAATTATAGGAAAGCGTTGAGTTTAAGTCTTTAAGGATGACTCAAAAGAGATGAGCCTAGAAATGTATTCATTGATGTAATTGCTAATAGAAGTTCAGATACAACAATAATATGACTAAAAGACAGAAAAACAGAAGGAGAGTTTGATAGTAGAATTCAAATTTGACTTATGCAATTTTGCTTACTGCTACAAATTCACGAAGAAACCAATTTCGAAAAGTTCAGGTATATCCACAAAAGCTATATCAACCGGTCTTTCAATTAGGTTATATTCAAAGTCAGCTTTCATATCGACATGAGTATGAATATGGATTTATTGCACTCGTTCGAGGCGCCCCCTGGCCCTGTGGCTAGTAAATTTCTTTCTCAAGTTTCTTGCGACCGCGTGACCTTGCGTTTCACGACCGCACACAATATATCATTGCGTACCATATCATTTTGTTTTCTCCATTTTGATTACTTACGCATGAATGCTTTTCTTGATTTTCCATTGTGTATGCGGTAGGTTACCTTTAGTTTTATTATATTACTTCCACGTACGCCTCCATTTATTATTTTATCTGCGCATTCGTCTATTATTTATTCATCTAGCATTCATTTATTATTTATTGGTATTTATATTGGCGCATTAGTGAATATATATATCAGTGAATAATTTATTTGTCTGTTCTGGGTCTGGGTATTTACTGTACAATTCTGTTCTCATGTTCTACCTAAATTATTGGTAAAATAACATATTCTGGTTTAGATCTTATATAAAACATAATATAATTTTATTAATGTGATTTTTATTATTTTGTAATGCTGTAAAGAAACATGATTAACAAAGGAACACATGAGGCAAATTGCATCTATTTAACACACATCTCTCTTTATTACTATTCGATAACATTTGACAGCTTAATGAGTAAGTCGTAAAGCTACAAATCAAGTTAACGACGTCGGAGTTGATGATATTCCAAAATTTGTACTGCCGAGTTTTATTTAAATTTGTTTATACCACACATTGTTGACTTTCTTTTTATATATTTGCTTTCTTTCATAATTTATTCGTGACTAGCTGTGCCACGTAGTTTCACTCGTTTGTTAGAGAACAATCTAATAAAAAACAAACGAACATAGCGTGATGTTAAATAGCCTAAAGCCTTCCTCGATAAATTTACTATTCAACAAAAAAATATTTTTTCAATTCGAACCAGTAGTTCCTTAGATTAGCGCGTTCAACCAAACAAACTCTACTGCTTTATAATATTAGTATAGAT
>DWNE01001743.1:0-20858 GCA_018249875.1 Cecropterus toxeus | reverse complement strand
GCAACGCATCTGTGGTCGACTTCAGATAGAACCCCTGTTCTATATGAAGTTGCTTACAGATGTCCATGGGCGGCAGTAACCACTTACACATCAGGTGGGCTGCTTGCTCGTTTGCTACTTCACTTTTATAAAGAAAAAAAAAATTATATGTCAAACTTGCCATATACCTACTAGAAAAGGATGCAAACATTCTGGACCCAGAATGGATTTATTCAATCACATTTTGCGTCTGACTAGCCACTTATGGAACCCAGAACTCACTGTGCAGCACCACCAAAACATTTAATGGTAACATCAGGTTATTTATATTTTACTAGAATAAAGAAGTAAACCAAGCAAATTATCAGATGTTAAATGTTTGCTGTTGTCCGTGGTCATTTGTAATCAGCATCGAATAAGATTGTTATCAAGGACACATCATAGATGCTACGCTTAACTGCATTGAAAAGCCACATTTGTTTCTCCCTCACCGCAACCTTCAAACCAAAATGTTGATTTAAGGCAGAACAGGAGTAATAGTGTCGCAAAATATATAATATATTTAAACTATAAACGGTTACCTCAGTAAAACGAAAGCCTATTTGTACTATTTTTCATTATCTAATACACCGTTTTTATTCCAAACTCACGCAAAATGGACAAATATTTGCAAAAATATTTTTTTACATATTTTCAACAATAATCATTTTTACACCCGACATCCAAGTGACACCTTCGTTCAACCGTGAAGCAATTTGCTCTATACAATTATTACAAAAGAATATCGGTCACACTTCACTTCAAGTGTATTTAAACTTCGCTCTTTCGTTAACGACCGAAGTGTAAAAAAAATGTATCGGTATATTCAAACGTTTAAAGTGTTATTGAAACCGCGACGCTTATAAAATATGAATGCCACATTTTTTTCGAATATGATCTGAGCACTTCCTATATCACTTACTAAGGCGGCAAACTAGAGGACAAATTATTTAGACAATGTATGTATTAAATGTCCATTAGGAAATAATGAGTGGAAATTAGCAAAAACTGTAGGTACAATGACATATCGAATTAGTGGACGTTTAGTCCGCGTCATGTAGTTCGTGTATAATATACATCGATATTTAAAGTGTTTAGCGTCTACAAGTCAGAATGACATTATAATTATGCCTACATATTATTACCTACGTTGATACCTATGTTGTTTATTATAGTTTGTTAAAGTTAAAGAGTTTTATGAGTTTGGACACAGAATCATTTTATTTGTCATCATGATTAATAAATAATGTAAGTTTTTTTTTTATATCTGATTGAAGTAGCAAACGAGCATGCAGTCCACCCGATGGCAAGTGGTCACTGCCGCCCATGGACACCTGTAAGCAACTTCAAATAGAACATGGTTTCTATGTGAAGTCAATCACAGATGCGTTACTACTCCCGAGGACTATGATGGTCGCCTCATATAAAAGTGTGCCGGCAACCACACCTTTCCGTCGAAACGCAAAAAAAAATGCTTCACGCTAGAAAGAGGTGTGTAAGTTGGCGGATTCCTCGAACACTCATTTTGATGTTTGCATCGTCGAGAATCAAACTCGGAATATTATCTTATACGCAGGTGTTTTAGCTGTTGTATAAAGTGTGTGTGTATAAGCTGTGTATCGCCCACGTAAATCTAAATATCCCACGTATTTACATTACTATAAACACTGGTATACTACCGAAATCTAATTTTAATTTGGAAGGCACAAGGATTATTATACTTTGTTATATTACAGCTCGAGTTACTTGGATGGAAATCAGACAACAGGTCTGCGCACGCGCCGGTCGATAGTTGTTATTGACAAATCGAAGGATGGCGCACATGTCGGCGACTTCCGTTTAAAGTTTAACGGCGTGGTTGACCCAGCTTTGTTTGTTGATGTGTTCACAACTGCACCATTCATGGTTCTTCTGGTAAGCTATTAATCGTCAAACCGACCATTGGCGTGTACTAAAACTGATGGAATATCTGATTTGGATTGTTTATTATCTTAACTGGTTTTATATGAGGTAGACTACTAAAAATATTAAATATTTGAGATTATGACTGCTACACTAAAACATAAAATAGGTATGTGAAATTAATTTTGTTTAACTTTATAACTAAGATTCTTTTTCTTTTGACATGAGAAGTTGCCGATAAGTTTAAGTTTAATTAAAATTTATGAATGAATCCAAATGTTTCTGTCCTTTTTACTTTCCTCATAATGTCATTTATATTCTGCATTGCAGATGCTATAAAAACAAATGAAAAAAAATTAAGTAAGAACACCGTGATTCATATAGTCTTACATACTGTTAAAGTGACCATGATAATAAGACACCATTTCGGCTCACATGCCAAAATGGATTTAATATCTTGTACATTATGAGATTCATGATCCAAATATGTATTTTTTCTAGTTGGAGCATGATTAAACTTGAAAATTCTTTATGTAAGTACACGAAATTTCAATTTGTGTCGGCATATTTATTGAATAAATGTTTAATAATTTACTTTCATTAGGAAAACAAACATACGGAAAAAGTAAATAAACGCAACCAATTACGTTTTATAAAACGTACGAATAATGTTTGATCAGTAATAAAAAACCATCCATTTGCCATAATGTAAGGCAATATCTCACATTTAGTTTAATTAACAGAATGTTTTGAAGCCACCCGCTTCACAAATATCAGGGCGACTTAATCAGAGGATCACATCTCTTAATATACGGCCAGCCGACGAGTGAGATCTGACACGAAATTCCCTAAAAATAATATTTAAAATGGTAATGGGCCCTTGGCTTCATAAATTGCCGCGCCATATGTCCCCGAGCAACGCACCTACTGTGTACATAAATATGTCAAGTATTGAGAAGACCGCGCTTGTATTATTTCACGGAATAACGTTCTTGATCGTCGAGCTCTGGCAATAAGTAAAACGATTTATCTGACAAAATATCATATATATTTTCACTGACTAACAAAAATAATATTTGCTCGTCTTTCGATAATCCGTATTTAATAAGCAGACACGAAAATTCTATAGGTTTTTGAAGATAATCCGGATAAAATGAAAAGGCACGTAGGTTGTAAAAATAAATTTAATATCACATCACTAACCTACTTAACTAATTATCAGAATTTATACAAACGGTTTTAAAGTTTATTAAGAAATATTTTCGCGATAATGTGGTAGGATACCTAATAATATATTGCCTTAGCGTTTCAACGTCAATAACTTCTAAAAGAAGATAAACGCAGACTGTAATGGCAATTAATTAATCTATTTCATTTCACCTGCATTAAATACGCATCATTGCAAACTGCAGTTAGATAATAAATGTATAGACGTTGATTTAATCTGTCGCAATAACTATTGTATAATTGTACTTGTCCTACGACATCCTGCGAAGACATTAAATTACATAACCGACGCCGCTCGGCTCTACTTAATGACTATATATAAATCACGCAGTATTTATCCCATATTTACTTACACTGTGATACATTTATATGAATTGCAATCCGAATACTTAATTTAAATGATTTTTATAACCATGTTGCAGTTTACTACTTGAGCAATATTTATTATTAGACTCAATAATAAACATTTTTTTACTCCATTATTCAGTAAATTTAACCGTCCATTTGTTTTTACTCCATTATTCAGTTTATTTAACCGTGATTTATATAATGTGTTTTATTATTATCTATTAATTTATTCTCTATTATTATAGATTCAGATACTTTATGCTCCTCTTTTAAAAAAGTGAAAAATGTCCCGTAACCATTGTTACGAGTAAGTAGATCTTACAAAAATAGTAATTTGCCAGGTGGTAGAACCAATGTAGTTCGACGGGGGAAGTATTACCGCCACACCTATTTCTAGCGTTAAGCAATTCTTGCGTTTCGGTGGAAGGGTGTGGTTGCCGGCTCACTTTTATAAGAGGCGACTATCTCAGTCCTCGGAAGTAGCAACGCATCTGTGTTAGACTTCATATAGAACCCCTGTTCTATACGAAGTTGCTTACAAATGTCTATGGGCGGCAGTAACCACTTACCATCAGACGGGCTGCTTGCTCGTTTGCTACTTCATATTTATAAAAAAAAAATTGCTTATTTCAAAAAACCGTAACGTATTTTGATATACTAAAAATATAAATCTGAATATTTTATTTAAATTTAACATACATACAATAACCTGTGATTTATCGATAAAGTATCAAAACTATAAATTCGTCAATAACTTCGCGTAGCCACGGCACGAGTCAAATAGGATTTTTGACACCTACAATTTTGCGTTTCCGGAGGTTTGTTCGTGGCGAGATAAATATAGCGCTTCTGTGTATCCTATTTGTATATATTCCCTTGCGAATTGAGCTTAATAATAAACGTTTGTCACTACCACTTATAAATAAAACAAATGTGTACTTATTCATAAAGAGTGTTAGGTTTATCGGCCACTTGTGAGTACTGTTAAAGTGTTACACAACTACCTGGCTTCCTAACTCCAGTCAAACAAAAATACATCTTTTATAACATAGGAGTAGCAAACGAGCATGCTGTCCCCTGTAAGTAGCCACGGTCGCTCATGGACATCTATAATCAACCTCAGGTATGCTCAAAAGCTTACACAGATGCGTTGCTACCCATGTGGACTATGTTGAAATTCCCCGGATAAGTGTACATTACCGTACCCTTCAGACTAGAACATACACTGTTATTATTAACCACAAAGTGTTCCACCACGAAGATGAGTTCTACCAAAATACATGATATTATGTATGTTCTTAAGACCTATTAACCTAATCGTGTCGTATCTTGGATATGCATAGCCTATTCTTGAGTTTGATGTGAAATCCAGTATAATACTGAGAAACTCCCTGTTAATACTTCATATTTTACAACATGTAGACAAAGGTAGCAGTTTTAACTTTTGTTGGTTATAAGTAACTATGTCGAAAATAAATTACAAAAATAATATGCCCACTTTTCTACGTCTTTAAATTCAAATTGTCTACAAGTTATAGAGAAACTACTCTCACTAGGACTCGAACCCAGAACCCAGTAACAATAGCGGCTTGAGTTACATCACTATGTCAATGGATCTTATACGGCAGCACATACATAAAGCAACTGTGTAACAACACGACAATGACATTACATTTTCCATTGTAAATATATTATATACATATGTATCGTTAATATTGGACAAGTGACAAATCGTATCTACTTAGTAATATATTATTAAATTTGATTAATAGAATTACAAAATTGGTTTCGAATATAAATTAAAGTATCAAGTGCAAAGTTCATCGACCCAAAGGTCGTCGGCGATCGATAGTCGCACGCGCAACTAAGTCATAGCCGGCAGGTTGGCTGAATACCTACTACACTTTGTATAAGAGCTGGTGTAATATTTTACGCGTGTATTATACACGCGTTATTTAATGAAAAAATGATAAGTATGTAAACAACCAACGTCGGATAAAGGATTTTTTTATCTGATATAAAAACAATAAAACCACGGTCTCTAATACAACCACGCTTCTTAAATCTGACACCTTAATAGTATACATATGAACAACCGCCACGTTGGTTAAAGTAATTTTTATATTTGATACAAAAACAATAAAACCTTTAATCTAAACATGCATTTTAATTTTAACACCTGTATTACAGGTAACGTTTTCACTCATAGTAATTTATATCAACTACATCAAAGTACCGATTACCTACCAATCTATTAAAATAGGCCTTGAAACTCGCACGCTATTGCAGCCATGTGTGCGAACTTCTAAAAATAATAGCAAACTCACCGCCTCTACCAAAATAAAAGCTAGTAAAAGTACTCACTGATGAATTTAATACCTAAGTGTTCGATCCCATCCCGATTTATATCTAGTGTTTGATTTCATCTTTAAACGATTTGAATACACCATCGATTAAACACGGCAATACTTCATTATAATAACTGACGTATTGAACGTGTACGATAGGTTTATGAGACTTGTTTTTAAAATGGACGTAGATGACAAAAGTAATATGATACAAGACAAATATGTCATTAACGTATGGTCAGCGTAGTTTCAAAATGTTCCTTAAGATCACTGTAATCGAGACTCAAAGTATGACCCAAGAAAACAATAAATCCTAATGACAGCGCGCCCCTTGGGCACCCTCGGAAGCTCGCTATTTTGGACTATAAATAAATGCGTAGATGGATTGATAAATATAAATATTAGGGGCGAAACGAAGAAAAACAATGTTTATGAAACTGGTGTCGTTCGCATCATAACTGTAAGTTACGACTTCCGACGCCTGCCAACATATGGGCCCAATGCGGAATTTTTTCTCATGCTTCTTGAACATCCCGAAGCTCATTGTTATCTTTGTCGAGATCTCCAAATCTATTTATGATACACATCAGATATATTTTATAATCAGTTTTGCGGAAAAAAAACATTCTAATTATGTCTCACTAGTGGTATGTTTCAATATTATCTGTCAAAGAGATTCCATGAGAAATAAATTTTGTGAGTATAATAAGATTAACACAGTGGAGCATGCGTGTAGCCGCCGCCGCGACAGACGGGACGTTACTCACGAGCGCTATACTTAGCCGATTGCATTGTCTTCTGAAATATCTATTAACGATTATTGACAAGGCATCGGCACGCGAATTCTCCTCGCGATAGGTGCGTCGAACCGCTATAAATATACTTTATGTGCGACGCAGCGCAACGGGCGGAGCAGGTATGTGCCTTGAGGTGAACCCGGGATTCGAAAGCGGATGAGAAAACAACCATTTCGATATCAAGTCATATACCCGAAAGATTTATGCTTGCAATAGGCTATTTAACAAATGCGTTTAACGATACTACTATAAGAACAATAACGTTTATATCGCAATATAAATAGGCATTAAGTGATAGTCCGTCGTAACAGCTACGCTTAATTTACCTTTTAAATTTTTACTTTATATACGGATGTGTTCAATGCTGGAAATCCGACCAAATATAATTTTATTTCCCTGTAGTAAAACCAAAAACATGTCGCAAAATAACGAGCTTGATTAAAAATAGCGAAGCAGGCTTTAAAAAACAAAATGTTTGCTCTACACAGACGAACGTATGTTCATATCCAAACAACGATAAAACGAATGCGCATTACGAATTCACTGCTTCTGTCCTAACAAATTAATGAATTCACGTCAAAATTGCAAACTGAAAGTTCAAATTGATGCAATTCGACAATTGATTACAATATGCACACAAAGCACTATCGCGTCCACAAACACAGGCGAGCAGTCAGTCGGCCGACATCGATTCATATCAAACGAGGGCAGCTTTTCATTTTGTATGTTAAATTAAATTTCCATGAAACAAGATTGAATTTTTCCCAATCAGTACGAACGAGGTTTGCCCAATACGTGCTATGTAATTTTATTCTACACCTACCGATACGCGAGTCCCGTAGCGTAGCAGTGACATTTGTTTGGTTTTTCGCAAGTTGCGAACTTCAAATACGTTAGTTTAGTAGCGACATTTCCGTAAATGTAGCTCATTAACTAAATGACATAACATTAGTAAGTGTGTATGAAAAGAGCAAACCACGGGCGGTGCGGTCGGTCGCGGGACCGCAGCAGCGCTGGCAGCGAGGTGGCATCGGCTTAGCTAATTTACAATTTAATTATCAGCCTGGATGATGCATCGTTAGCGCGCCAAACCGAGTTTATGCGACTAATCAATTGTTTGACGCGGCCGCTGCAATCACACGCCGCACGACGCGCCCGCCCTGCCGGCCGCCCGCCCGCCCGTTCTGCGGTAAAATATCCAATAAATTCCACTACCGGATTAGATGTTTGTTACGGAATTTGGGATGCACGTAATTATACTTAATGTCTACGTGAGGTACGTTTGAAATATGAAACTGAAGCGAACCGATCTTCATATAAATGCGTAACGTAATGTATTAATAGTCAAGTTTTAAATATTGACCCAGATTCTACAATGGGAATTGATTTGTTAATAAATATAACAAAACTAGTTTAATAAATATCGTCATCAGAGAAATAGTTTGAGAAATAATCTATCTTTTTTTAATAAAGCAGGAATTACGAATAAATGTATCGAAAGATATCTGGAACTTCATTTATTAAATGAAAGAACACATTTTCATTACATGCTGATTTTACGTTTATATTCCTTAATACTGAATCACTTTGTTTTGAAAATAAAACTATTTTGCTACTTGCATTAACATGTTTGATTTAATGAAAACTTTGCCTGGCAACATGAAGCCTAAAGTACGAAATATGTTTCAATAGGTAGCCACTTGTACAATCCAATCGAGAGAACAATGTGTCGGCGTGTCGTGCCGCGTTGATTAAATATAGCTCAGAATCCATCAAGCCGAGACTTGATCGAGCGGTTGCTATGGATTTATGCGCTAAATATTCGACAGGTGCCAAGTGTGTCGATCGAAGAGTTCGACCGCCGATGACTAACTGCGCCCCAAATTTTATTTCAAATGTCAAATAATTTGAGCTAGAGCCCCGCGCCACTGTGAACACTGTTTTACCATCTCACACATTCGTCTTCGCTTGATGTGAGAACGAGTGTGTGAATCTTAAAACCAGACTATTACTACAAACATAATCAAGGTAGAGATATAAATGGTCAACGAATAAGCGGAACGAGTTTAGATGTTACAAATGGGTATTTTAACCGCACACAAAAGAATATTGTATAAAGACATAGTATGAACGTACACAATTCGCTAATCCCGAGCCGCTACCGTTACATAAGACAGCTGAGTTGAATATAAATGTAAAACACAATAAATTTCATGCCCCGTAGGAAATGAATATTCATCACGAAATCGCCATGCATATTCTCTTTTGCTACAGAATTTCATGTTCTCTACACCAAGGCTGAATGGGAAAGAAAGTAAACCTTATAGTGAGGGACTATTAGTTACAAATCGCGTGGTTGTGGAGGAACGCTAGAGTGCGGGTCGGCGCCTCGGCTTTCTGGTTCTCGTAAATTTCAACATATAGTAAAGTGATTTACGAATAATTGTTGTGTTGGCGTATAACTAGAGAAATCTTTCCGCTGTTTGCCGTCGGTTAATTTATATTATGAGGCTTAGGTAATTCGCGAGCTACGAGTAATTGGTCTACAGAACAATAGCTTTTGTCATACTCTTATCTCGCATACAGCGTTTGTCTCTCTTCAAGTGCCTCTTTAGGAACGTTCGCATGACATTCATTTTGAGTAACCAAGCTAACTATTGAATTAAATTTCTCTTGCGCTCAAAATAGTCATTAATGTATTGGTTCGTTATAGGAATCCTGAAAATTAAAAAAAACATGCTACTTTGAACAATAAACGTAAAAAAATGCTAGTTTGAACAATAAGGATAGAGCAATTTAATAAAATTTTGATGTTTAGTTTATGTTATTGGAATTTCTTGGATGCAAATTATTATAAAATCAGTCTGTTTTCAACAATTTAATAAGTATATAAGAGAATCGGTTGTCTCTAGGCGTTCAAGCGACCGGACCAACGAGGCGTTACCGGCCCTTAATCGAAACATGTGTTTATCGTAACATGCGAATCGGCCTAAAGCGAATTAGTTCTCGCACAATGCAATTTGAATGCACATTACACAACGGACGAGCTACGAGCGCTTTTTATTGCGGCATCGTGAGATCTTATCTTGGAACTGCCACTTCCAGCAGGCAAATTTCAGATTCTCTCCTCAACGTTCACAACTTTTAACCCTATTGCATTACACTAAGGGGGTTTATGCTTTATCGTACAGCACTCAAATCTAATGTGTGCACCCACACCGACGCGCGATACACACGCACTCCAGTGTACGCGTTTAAAGAATTCAACATAAAATCAGCAATAAAATTGAAAACATTTTGTTACGTTTTAAATAAGTTCAGCAACGTTGTGTGCACCCGTCACGCGACTTTGATCTTTGTTATCGCACATAAATGTACAAAGTCGTACGCGGGATTTAATTCTAAAATTATTTCTGGATCGATAAGAAGCGTTAATTTTACGAGCCAGTGATAATTTGCTAACTTCCGACAGAACATCGCCCTAGTTGATTCGTTCGGAACACTTGCCGTGTAAAATTGTCTGCGTAAATACTTTCTTTTGCTACAGAAAACCTAAATTGTCTATGATGACTCATTACAGCTCTTACAATAGCATCTATTTAACTAGATGTGCACATAACACATCTAATTTATAATGATTATAATGTAAAATAGTTATGTTCTTATACACTGTCCTGATTTCATAAAAGACGTTAAATAGGTTTTGTTCACTCACAATCACTGGGATTTCTTAAAGATTATCTTAAAGAAACTAATCTTTGTTCAATTTGTAACCGGTACATATTTGAGCTCCTTTTACCTAGCAATGTACCTACTATTTTAAATGTAACTTATTTTAATGAAGCAGAAAAACGGAAACTAGTACGATTTGTCGCTATTTAATAGCGATCAACCGAAGGTCTGGTTTCGGTTTCGGCCAAAAAAGAAGTTTCCATTGAATTTTCGGTTCCGGCCTGCAATTGGTAAAAACTCATCAGCTCATTCTAAACATTCGTTCGTCTACACTCCGAACATTTCTTGTTTACTTCATCTAAAGTTGTGTATGATTATTCAGATTTCTTTTAATATTTTTTATTTCAAAAATAAAATAACTAATATTTCAACGTATTAAATACAAAAACATAATTCAATCAAGCTAACTCGTCTAAGTTCTTATGTAGTCTTTAAATCTCTAAATTCAAGGGATTTGCGTTCACTTTCATAAATCTAAAAAGTTTTGGTTTCGCTTTCGGTTTCGGCCGAAATTAGGACAGAAGCCAAGGTTTCGGTTTCAACTAAAAAAGTAGTTTCCGTCGATCACTACTATTTAATTAACTCAATGTTTGTGGCAGAGTTAAAAAACTCAAGACATAACTAATAACAATTCATGGACGAAGTAGACGTAGGTATTATCAACTGCGTCCATAAATTGTTACAATTGAATATTAATTAATATCACTGACGAATTCTAATCACACCTATTAAATGTAAATGAATAATAAAAAATACAATTTTCGATGTACAATAGGTGCAAATGATTCAGTTTGTCAATTGTAAAGTCGTAATAGCCTAAAATGTATTGATATTTTTTACCTAATTTACTATAGAACTGACTACTTCAATTAATTCTATTAAGTAAGAATCCAAGACATTTTGCGACCTTCAACGTAACAAATGGGTATGACGTGAATATAAACCTTTACTGGGCATCAAAACAGATTCATATTTTTTATATGGGTACTGGAAGTAAATAGTCATGTAGTTTATCGGATGTGACGTGCTCCACCATTCTTGAAAATCAGTATAATATTATACATAATATATTACTGATTTTCTCGGACGGTTTTACTCCAATTGACTCCAAACTGACTCTTCCCAAAGGAGATCACAGATGCGTTGCCAACACCGATGACTAAGTTGGAACTTCATACAAGGAAGATATCAGTCCACAATATAACAACTCTACTGCTTGAAAAAGACACTACCTGCTACGACTTCACTCGAATCAGAAAGATTTCTAACTTATGAATTTCTACACCTATCTGACACAAATTAGTACAGATAATGCCAAAACATAGCTCAGCATATAAGGTATACAATGTATAATACTGTACTGAATCGTGCGTACTCATACTCTGAATTCTAACATATCGAAATGATATAAAAAGTACATATAATTATCGCTGATTTACAAGAAATATTTACTTGTTAGAATTACATAAATTGAATGTCGATTCTAAAAAGGAGCTACATTTAAAGAAGTACCACATACTTATTGGCCCGTGAAATTAATTATAATTATGTTTTTGTTTACTGTTACAAATCTGGCCAGACTAATTATGCAAGTCCGCTCTTTAGGCAATCTCGTTTTTTGCCAAGTATCATCCACAGAACTTCATCGAGATATTTAATTACGAGTTTAATGTTGTTCATTTAAACATTTGAAGGCTATTGGAATGGCAAATGTTCTTTCCTAATTTTGCTTGCAATTCTGATAACTACGAATGATTACGTGATATTTTGTTCGGTAACTAAATCGTTAAAAAAATTGAAAGAAATATTTAACTGTATAACTGATGATTACTTAGTTTATAGACTCTTAGACGTGAAGCATAAAAGGCATATGGATTCGTTTGGACAGTTATAATGATATTTTCTATATATTTTTCAAGCAGAATTTTACTTAGGTACAGTTTACAAATTAAATTAATCTGATAACCAAAAATGTAAACAATCGTTTTGATTATTTTCTATGTATTATTTTCATAATTTTGATTTATATATTTCTAATATTTTTTATTGTGAAAGAAACAATTTAATATCTTTTATTTAGAAGTAAATAAGATTCAAGGAATTATGGTAAATTAAATATTCTGTACTTCAAATAATGAATTAAAATTAACTGAATAAAGCGATATGGAATCATACTATTCCTTTTGTTATTCCAATAAGATCAATTGAACTGTCTCGCCCATCTATATCGATTTTCCAGCAAAGTCCAATATGGCGATACTATGCAAGATAGCACTTGCAATGTATTGAATGTGGTGCAGTCATGTAGTTGTGTCGATAGATTATTGCAATCCGAGACACCTCGAGCGACACAACTATACTCATGCACAAACGCACAAACCGACGTATTTACGGCTAATATATCACATACGAATGCGCTTTTGGTATGTGATCTTTAGCAGTTTAATGTTTCGGTTTAGTGAATAAAATTGACCGGCAATATATTTGCGCCCTTTACCAGGTGGAAGACACGTATAATTTTCTGACCATACACCAACTGTGTCAAGACCGAGTTGGTATTTACATACTTTTCATAGCATTACGACTTTCTAGTATCTTATTATTATCCATCTTTGTAACACGTAAGAATTCATACTTTATATTCAAATTATGTTTGCTTCAAAATAAGACTAAACTACGAACATCAGATAGGATCAGTAGGATCAAACCCAACCTAATATCGGCCAACCAACAACTATTACTAAGGATGCAACCCTTAATAAAATAAATCCAAATGCTTAGCACAGACGTTTCTCTCAAACGGAGAAGGCATGGAACATGCTCTATTAAGCTGTTCCAATGCGGATCGCTAAAATAATAGTACCTACTCGTAAACCATTGTCCGATGTATAAACTCTCCACAGAACCTTCTTCAAAACTGAGTAAGTCCAAAGATGACAACGGACAACATGACATGCCATCCAAAGCATGAAACCTTACATGAAAGTTTACTAGCGGTCACCCATTCGGCTCTTGACCACGCCCGATGTTGCTTAACTTTTCTTATATTAACGATTACTATGAATAAAACAATACTCATACAATTATTATAGCAAGCCGGTCAAAGCTGAACATTCAGTGTTGCTCATGAAATCCCAGTACAGACTAAAACATGACAGATTTGCGAGCTACAGCCTGCCATAGGTGCCGCCTGACAAGGCCGCCGCCTCCTTGCCTCGCTACAACTTGTTCGAGTATCGGCTTACAAACATTTTCAGACCACGGTAGTATGTCAGATTGTTACAATACGTTCAAATATACCTTTTATATGGTAATGGTCTCCGTGGTCTGACTGCGGTATCTCCACGCTTTCTACACTGATAGCCCCACGCTGGGATTTTCTCCTGTGTCGTGGGTAGCATGGACACAAAAAGACGAATACACAAACACCCAGACCCGGAACAGAAATCTAAACTCATCATTTATATTCCTGTCTGACCGGGAATCGAACCCGGGACACACTACGCGTCAGACCGGTATGGTGACCGCTCCGCCACGCGGGTCGTCTCCGCCATACCTTCTGTGTATAAGTATGTAATAGTGTATACGATAACACACTCGTACCTACAAAGTGAGTCATTTTAAGGCATTCATCTCCACCAACTTTAGGTTGGACTCCAATTTTAGTTCAAAATGGGAAAAATATGCCCATAAATGGCCAGGCATCATACTTAACATGACGTGGAATAACCAACTATCCGATTTACCCGTTTTTTTAAAATAGCTTCCATCCCATAAATTCAGTTTATAGTTCTAGTAAGATTTCTAAGTAGAGAAATTTACGCTGAGCCTAATAAGAATAAAACACAAATATGTTTTTAAGAGTAACCGTAACATACTGAAATCCATTTCAGATGCTGTTCATTCAGAACACAGTCCAAATACACTGTCATCCGATAAAACCGATTAGTTTTGTCGAAAAAATATAATTCATAGAATTCGGATAGAGATATCGTATTGATTGGCTATTATATTGTTATGACTGCATTCAATCAAAAATTCTAATAAGATTTCACAATATATTGCTTTACACAAAATATAATCGATTAATTATTTATTTCTTTTATTTATTTCATTACAACCTTGGCGATTGTACATCATCGAAGATTTTACACAATAAGGTTCTTTAGTCACGTTACTTTTAAACAAAATGTTTATATATAGGTAACACATTAAGATCTTTATAACATAGATATCTACAAATATATCTATTGATTTATATCTCAGATGATAAGGATGGAATATTCGGTTTAGATAAGTAAATACCACTTCTTTAAGAAAAGTTGTATCCGAAATAAAGAACTCACATCGCCTTATTTGCCAAAATACTCTTTTTCTTTTATTGTTTTATCTTTTTCGGGTAAGTTTTTATATGAGCTTTATCATTATTATCGAAGGTGAGGCAACACGCACTGCGAAGGCTCTCCGGCGGAGCCCCAAAACAATGGCCAATTATTTTCCAGCAATGGTTTTATTAATTACAAGTCTTATAGTTGCGAGGCCTTTGTATTTTAATTTTGACAAATTCACAGCTTTCTCAGAAGAAAGAGATGGTTCGGTTATAGCATTTCTCTGCAGCATTCTCCGCTCCGTTAACAAGGAAATCGCTTTATTACTTGTATGTACCCGTTCCGCCGTAATGAATATGTACGAGTGAGGCAATAAAAGTTTTTGTAATCACACGAACAAATAGGCACGTCTGGTTAGGTTAGTGATGGTGGCTATTATCAAATTAAGATTGCGCAACCAAGTGAGCATTATATTGGTCACGCTGGCTGCGTTCCTTGATATGTGCTAGAGCATCTACTAAATATTTATCTTCTTGTAAGGTGTAGCTAATTATTGTACTTTTATTGTAAATGATAAACACACACACGCTTTCGACACTCATAGCCCCAAACTAGGATTTCCTCCTGTATCGTGGGTGCCATGAACACACTAACACGAATACACAAACACCCAGACCCAGAACAGAAATCTAAACTCCCGGATTCGATTCCCGGCCAGACAGCAATATGAATGATGCATATTTCTGTCTGGCCGGGAATCGAACCCGGGACCCACTGCGCGTCAGACCGGTATGCTGACCGCACCGCCACGCGGGTCGTCATGTTATATGACTTTTTGTACTTACAAGTAATTAATGTGATAATAATGGCGTTCTATTTTAACGGAATCGGTGATAGGTACTGCGGTACAGGTTTCCTAAAATAGGAGATACACGTGAAATTTCCTGAAATTCTAATGAGTTTAGAATTTCATATTATTTAGTACATAATGCATGTCGTTGGTAAGTAAAATAAATGTTTATCTATCTATACACTGGTGATATAAAAAAATCGTATCTTGATGCTTCGAACTTGTACAATGGGTGGCCCAAATCCATACACCAGGCCAAAGATCGACAATAAGGGGACAGGTAGAATATAAACCTAACCCTTATTATAGTACCTCTATGGTGTGTTATATTTCGAATTTTATCTTAGAACGTAGGTTGACAGACACTAATTAAGTAGATAATAAGTTCTTCAGGAAAAGAACCAACCAGTATAAAACCGAGACACTTCGGGAGTAACAACAGTAGTAAAAACATAAACAATCACGTGTGTGTTTTTAATAGACAGGAATGGATATGTGATTGTACATACACAGTATGTACATACTTACATACAGAGGTTTCGGCTACGGTAACAGTGTCGCGAGATCAATGGTTATTTCCGAACTCAAAGAATGACCCCATGCGCCTAGAGAAGTAACTTCAAAAACAGTAGGTACTGTTCTAAACTCTATGCCAAATGCGCCCAAAGAAGTTAACTTCAAAGCTCTCTAAAGCAGCATCTCCAAACTTGATCTCACTTGAAACAAATAAACATAAACGATTTCTACACTCATAGCTCCACAGTAGGATTTTCTCCTGTGTCGTGGGTGCCATGGACACACAAAGATGAATAGACAAAGACCAGATCAGAAATCTAAACTCATCATTCACATTTCTGCCTGGCCGGGGATCGAAGCTGGCACCCACTGCGTGTCAGACCGGTACGGTGACCGCTCCGCCAGGCGGGGCGTCTAAATGACCGTCTCTGACTGCGGTAGCCTAGTATCCAGACTATCACAGTTGAAATTAAATATAGTAAAATGACACATGATGATGCTAGTGAAGAAATGTTGTCAACAGATGATACAGAGGGAAAGCGCGGGCCGGTCGGGTGGCAGTTGGCGCGCCGCCAACAAGGTGAATGCCACGACGGCTTCGCCACGCACTGGGCCACGCAACCCACTTAACCCAGCACACGGAAACATCGGTGTCCTTCATCGTGCGCTATGTTTTCCTCAACATATGTTTATATTTGTAACTGTATTTACACGGTTTCCGTTATTTTGTAAAGTATTAACCGCTTTCCGCTTTCATGTAATATTATATCTCCATAGTACGTGATAATGTACCTACATAAACTTTTGGTATTATAAAGCTAAAATTAGGTAAAGTACAATAAGTGACTAATGCAATGTAGAGCTGTAATAAAAATACAAGCGTTATACCTAGTTGAAAATATTATCATAAAATTCTAACTTTCAGGTGGAATAAATTTAAGAAAAACGTGTAGACATTGTTACACTTTTTGTTTTTCATTTGAACTTTCAATTATTGTCTAGCGCGTCGAGTTTTTATAAAATAATTAAATTAATTTTGATATTTTCTTTAATTGGAAGTGGAAAATACGGAAATGCATTAAAAGTAGGGGGAAAACCTACGGTATGAAACGGCCGCGTTTTGAAACTACTACTACTACTACTACTACTACTACTACTACTACTACTACTACTACTACTACTACTATTACTACTACTTACTACTACTTACTACTACTGATGGAAATGGCTAATGTTTACTGTAATATTAGTATTAATAAAAGGATGTAAACGTTGAGTTTATTTTTGTATACAATTTCAGCAGATAAAGTGATGTACTTATATTTTAATATTCTATTCCTAACCAGTTACAAATATCTTGGAGGGAAGCTCTAAAGCTAAGTACTTACTAGATACGGAAGAAATGGTTTTGTTACCTATGTTGAAACATTATCACCTACAAATAGCGTTCGTTGTACATGGATGTATTGTATTGGCTACATCGATATGTGGATACCTGCTGAAATGCAAATTGATATAATGCAGGAAACGTCTGAGTGGGTCTCATAGCGGGCGCCTATACCGCATGAGTAGCATAAGTTCGTTTACATACGACAGTCTGCTGTATTTGCATCCCAAATGCTCGGTGCGACCGCTCGTTCTCCCGACTTATCTCTGCTCCAAGCAAAATATTACAGTTTGTGCATCGCCACTCGCAATGTGCATATCTGAATGTCAATAAAGGAATAAAAAAAGACCACCGGAGGCGTTCCCGCACCAACCGAGGCGGATGTGCTTTCCACCAATGAGCGAGAGGAACGCAGCATATTCATAACGTTATTACCGCCGACGGAGAGCCAACGTCATCATAATTCATATATAATAACCCTTTCGACGTCGGCGCGACGCGGTGCGCCGCCCTGCGTCTCGTTCACTCGCCTTCTGTTTTCTCGAGCGTAACAGAGACGCTCGCCAACATCGGTAATATCATAATTCATAATTTTATTTCTTACGACGCCGCAACACACATACATGGAAAACTCTCATTTCATTCGCACTCGCCGGCACTGACCTACTTCTTCCCGCGAAATAAGAGCGCTGAACTCCCAACGCTACATGAAAATATCTGAAATCAGATAAAGTTTACTTGAAACACGAGAAACAGAACATGTTGGGTGCGTAGAGACGATGACAGCTATTTGTAATTGGAATATGACGGGACGCGTGCGCGTGCGCTCGGCGCGTCTCATTCGTCAGTTTATAAATAGAAGTCGGCGTCTGCGCCGTGACGACTTGCGCCATTAATTTATATGAAATAACTGTCGGCAGTCGGAAAAATAAGTTCGATTGAGAACGGCCTTCTGAACGATAATATTTATGTTTTACGGAGTAGCTGCCGAGTTCGACTCGACCGTTGATATACGCACATCAGAACATTAGGTATGTCAGGATATTTACTTATAACAGACAGAGACTTCATCTTCACTAGAATTATCTTGTAAATCCGTGGGTTTACGGAATTATTCACGAACTGTTTGCATTTTAACAAGACAAACGACATTCTAACAACACCTATTCAAACAATGAACTTCATAATAACGTAGGCTTATACATACTTATCTTCGAATAAACAGAATAAAGTTATTTTAAAACATGCGAAGCTTAATACAGTAAATAATTATAAAGGTACCACTTTTCTCATTACACTTTATAAGCATCACCAAATCCACTTTCACAGTCCTTTTGAAAACCAATAAAGATCCAAAAATACTGATTTCAGACATTATGATGGTCGCAGTGAGGGCGAAAGACAAGTGGGACATAAATTCGTTAGCGCGCATGTAATCGTCACGAATGTACTAACAATAACTCACCGCATTAAATTTTAAATTTGACATCAGAAAGAACATCTTATAAAGCCGTTATTCAGCTTGATTTTAATGACTCCATTCAAAGGAATGTGTCAAGAGATCCAATACACGCATGTGATGTATCAAGTAAGTAGGTATAATGCATTCAGACATGATTATTTAGCAACTAACATGTACTAAGCATATTCTTAGTTAAAACGTGAAGTCTATTTTTTAAAGAAACATAAGTACGTAATTAGTTTTAAAAGTAACTAATGATAGTAATGAATACCAATAGATTTAGATGCAAGTAAAAACATTTCAATGAACAGTAAATATCAAGTTGGTCAGTTCAATAGTTATAAATTATTTACACGTAATTTTAAGATAATTATATGTATTTCTAAAGAATAGAGTAATTTTTTACAAACCTGTTCATTTACAATTGACAGCGGATACATCTGCTGTGACGCTACAACACCTGCTTTGATATGCATTACTGAGAAAACGCTTACATACTATGACATAATAAAGTACCAGAATTTTGAGCTTATTAAAACCTTCGTAAATCTACATTTGCAAATGTATTATGTTTCAATTCCCATTGTCACTCTCACATGCCAACAAGGTTGAACCAATTTTGAACCTGCAGTATTATTTATTTCAGGTCCGGGCTATATTTACTTCTTCATCTGAAAAGTTGATTAATCGATAGGGTTAAGTACCTTTTAGATTATGACAAATAACAAATCGGAGACGTCAGCTCTCAATTTAAAGGCAGACGGTACTACTACTCGTTTAACATTTAATACCATAATATTCTAATAAGTATAACTTTAAAAATTATGCAAGCTTTCCTATATTTATCTTTACATCTTTTTTCGTGTCAATCTTTTTAAAACTAGAAGTTTATTGCTGGACATAAGTCTTTTATATTACGGATTTAGAGTATCCACCGCGCTTGGCTACGCGTGTTGGTGACCGCCATAGATTGATCACTGCACAAGAAAACGCTGGAAATCTCCTGAAACTAATCACTTAGCCCCCACATCCATGGTTAGAAATAGAGTATTATTATTAACAGCTTACACCATACGATAACAATGTTAACATTACCTGACTTACGTTAACACTTACAACAATAAAGAACGTCAAGTATAAGTAAACGAAGTAGTACAAATGAATTTCGCGAATTGTAGTTCTAGGTCGAACACAATATGACCGTAGGACATTACTTCCAAATAGTTTAAGTTTTTTAACACAATTGAACAAGGGAAACTACATTCCAAAATAGTCTAAGATCAGCCTTACATCAGTCTGGGTATAAAGAATGTTAACCGTCTTTTAAAAGGAAGGTGACATTCGACATTTAACTAATGTACCTATAGCTTTCTACACTCATGGCTCCACATTAGGATTTTCTCATGTGTCGTAGGTACCATGGACACACAAAGATGAATACACAAACCCAGACCCAGAACAGAATCTAAACTCATCATTCAGATGTCTGTCTGGTCTGGGATCGAACCCGGAACCCACTGCATGTCAGACCGGTTTAGTGACCGCTTGGCCACGGCCATTATAATAACAATACAGGTAAAAATACCTAGATATAAATGGATTAAATAAAAGATCATATATTTATCTGATAAACTTTTCAGCATCATATAAGTTTCCTATCAGCTGACTGCAGAAAATGAGATGGATCACAAGCTGTAAGATTCGATACTGGAATTGGCCTCTTTTAACCTTGAGACTAGCTTTCAATTTGGATATATGGACCAATTTTTCAATCAAGGTATTGGAACCAGCTCCACACTTGAATTTTATTTGAAGTTTTAAATTACATATTTCAGAATTTGGAACTTTGATATCCTTACTCGATTTTATATCAATCTTGTATCTGCAAATAAATATAAACGTGAACGCTTTCTACACTCATAGCCCCACTCTAGGATTCTCTC
>DWNE01001742.1:0-20860 GCA_018249875.1 Cecropterus toxeus | reverse complement strand
TTTTACGTTTCAACAACAAATGTCACCCACTTGAAAATAACATCTACTGTCAGGAAATATGTCACGGCCCTAACACATATATATTTTTGTTTCGTTGGCAAAAACGGCTATGAACACGTATATTATTGTTGAATATTCATAATTTATTTTAAAATGCAATTAAGATTACAGACTTAATTTTAATAAACAATTCAAATACGTCATATGGAATACCTAGCCGCCCATGAATTCAGAATAAAGGCAGCGCCCGCTCATTACGCCGTGTCACGCGTCATAACATTGATTAATTGGGCTCTACAGCACTGATACACAAGTTAAAAAGATAAAAGGAATGACAAGAAGCAAGCAATGACCTTTTGGTAACGAGGAGCCGTCAGTCAGACGGAGCATGAGGGTCGATTCGCTTGACAACTTCAATTTAAATGCAACTCGATCTACTTGAATGATAGGTAATCTGAAAGCTGAGCTTTTGAAATGATTATTACTTTCTTAGCTTATGATAACTCAACTGAACGGATTAAGCATAATAGCTCACAGTAAGAATATGTGTCTATTTACAGTACCTCATATAACACACTCTTATATGATTTCCATGAAAAGAAAATTTGTACCTATTGTGAAATTTGAATTAAGTATCGTTAGCAATTATTACCTTGTACTACTATACTTATCTATACCTACATTGTCAAGAGATTTATATTTTCTTATTTCAATACAACTTCATATTAATTAATAAATAAGTTTAAAATGTTCTCCATTTCGATTATATGTTTATCTGTTCATCGTAAATATCGTTGTTTTGTATGAATATTAACATAACACAGAAATACTAGTTCCACAGGAGAGTCAGGCAAAAATTTGTCAATGTTTTTTTTTATCTTTTTAATCAATATAGTTAAAAAAATAAAAATTAAAAGGTCCTTTACGTCAGCGATGTTACAGCGCTTGAAAATACGCTTAAAAGGATATAAGTGAGATAAAACTGTATGCTTAACTGAAAATTGATGAATTTTGAATTACATTACCCATGTTGCATAGCAGCGACACGTCTAGTCAGAACGGCACGAACAGGGAAGGCTAGTGAATAATATTTTAAGAATTCTTTGTAATTTACAATTAAACCAAGATAATTAACGAACAGTGCACTTCAATATTGAGTAATTAAATTGAACTCTGCATTCCCCAACTTGATTTCAAGATAGCATTTAGCTGTCTCCGTAAATAAAACAAACATTGCTTCTTTTTACATAAAGACATTAATATTGGTCTCGAAGCCGCGGTGGTCGAACTAATTCGTCAATGAACGTTTGATTATAAGTGTTTTGTTTGCACTGTCTGCTCACTAATGGTGGGTTACAGAAGGAATTATTGCACCGGCGGCGGTAATTTGCCACAATCACGGCTTAATTATTTCAAGGGATACCACCCTGGTGCAGGCGAAGATTAAGGAATTAATAATACGTATTCGAACGATATTTTATGCTTTGTTCGCGTAATTCGCTTAGGTGTAATTGTAGTTATTACCTTAATTGCCTTGAGTGTAATTTTTGTATAATAAAAGATCGTTTATTGTTATTTTTATATTTCGTTTATTTTAAGCACGCATAATTATTGCTTTTTATTAAGCAATTAGTTTTAGAAATTTTGGTGCAAAATATAAGAAAATTTGACACAAATAAACTCGTTTACCTTTTAAAATAAGACTAATTATGTTATCTATGAGTTCATAAATAAATAAAATAAGAATATCAAGTCTTCGTAATGACAAGATTTTACTCCTATTTTTGAAGTTTTACAGGATCAGGATTTATAAAAAAAAGATTATTCCCTATTGCGAGGTACGTCCTGATACCAAATAAGCACATACAGTTAGGTATCGGTATCTAATTAGTCATTTATTGCGTGTCGCATTAAAATTCATTAATGTGTAATGTACGCGTATCAGTTTATAATGTTCGGGCATAATTGATATGTGATTTTGTTATGACTTTGGGAAACATCTGTCGCCCACCCAAGAAGATGCGGGACTCGTGACTCGGTACTATATTTACTTATACGTACCTAATTTTTATCCCCGGAATTCGATTCAGATTTTAAGACGGAGTCGTAATGAAAATGAAAATATCGGCTGAGTAAATCGTTTTACTCGTTTTTCAGCTTAATAATTCAGGAATTTAGTTTGAAAGAATGTAACTGGAGTATATTTACTGAATAAAACATTCCTTGAGTATATTCACTGTATCTCTTAAATGTCTCGATAGACTTATAAAAAATTGAGATGTGGGGCTTGGATCTTCCATTTCTGAAATTTTGCGATCACAGATGGGCTAAAGTTTGGGATTTTAGATTTTTGGGGACGAGCTACAAGCTACAAGTGAAGAATATTATGGTTTTTTTTTTGCAAAATAATGACTAATCGAGCTTAACCTAACCGACAAGGGTATCAAGAAAATCGCTTACAAACGATTTTCTTGATACCATTGTCGGTTAGGTGATCTCGAAGGAATTTTAATAGCTAAGTAAAATGCAATATAAAAACCTATCTTGCTTTACATTAAGAGGAACCAGAAAGAATATAGAAGTGTATCCATGAGTCATTATTTTTTGCTTAATAGCATAATTTTATAAGCGTTTATGTGAAAGGAAGACATACTTATCCGAGGCATTGTAACTTAGTTCTCAGGGATAGAAATGCATCTCTGGTTAACCTCAAGACTGATCTTATCCTGGGTTGATTTCCGATGTACGTGGACTGTATGCTCGATTGCAACTCCGATATTAAAAAAACTAAAGGCACGGTGCTACACGGCATGAAATAAAAAGCATCTTATATTCTTATATATGTATTTATTTTACATTACTTGCATATAATAATGTCTTTTAGGTAGGTACATCATCTTATATTTATAATAACATTTATTTCCTTAACATAATATCACTTTATTCTTTATTATATTTACAACTGCATATTAATATAGTATAGAAACATAGGCTATGCGCACATGAGCCAACAGTCGCTCTTATGATACCAAAAATTTGATCGCAATAATTTGTAAGCTATGTAATGCCCCAGTTTATAAAAATTATGGTATGATACTCGTGAATAATCCGCCGACTAACTTGCCGAACAATGACGAGTATGTAAACCCCGCGCACGAATACAGACGCCGATGATTCCTTTGTTTCGCATTACAAAACCTTTATCCAGTAGGAACCCTATGAACGAACGAGCTTCGTAGCAGGCCGAATACCGCTAAGTAGATTAGTTACATATCGCATTCTTATATATTCCCGCCTATTTGTGTATATTCGACAAGTATCCGCATATGTTACAAAAATATACATGTACCTAATGGATTTAGTGACAAGTATCGTTGTTTTATGCAAAGTCAACACGTCGCGATACATACATATATGCGTCGTGAGTTTACATAAACGTATGAAATATCATGTAAACCGCTTGTCTTTTAAATATGTAACGGATACTCACGATATACGGTTTTTAAATTTCTTTTTGGCGATATTTCAACCCAGCTGCATGTATCGTGGTCACAGCAAAATATTACGCTAAAATCATATAGACTGCTTGTGGATGACTTATTTGCGCGGAACCTTATATTTGTTACGACGGTACGTCGCGGGCACTTACATCATAAAAATAAACGTTCACATCATTAAGCCATGTTTTTATGTCCTGTGGCGTTTAGTCGCTTAATGATCAACATAATAAAAACTGTTTACCTTCACAATTTGTACATTAAACAAACATTTTAGCGCTTAAAGTAAAACTAATGTTGCAGCGCGTTTATATTCAAGCCGACTTGTAATTATAAATACGAATCTAAATATGTATTTACATAAATTGTTAAAAACTAATACGCTATGATATAAACGCACCGATTTTACTACTAAAATAGATAATGTATTTACTGTCCTTGTTCGGTAACTGGGAAGGAAGACAAAGTAACTGAGTTTAGTCGGTAACGATATATTTAATATTGAGCATTTAATATTTAGTAAATAAAATTATTGGTAAGATTAAGTTACATACATCTCGTAACTATTAATTATTCTAAGTAAAATAGTAGCTAATACTATGAAATGGAAGACTATACGATTTTGCTGTTTAAGGCACTCTGTTATTATAGGCTGTACAATATTAAAATAAGTCTTAATAAAATCGCAGGCGGTATACGTAAGCCTTGACGCAGCAAATTAACTATAATAGTATTACAATGATATATATGGCACTATGTGCTTATGAATAATATAATATATTTAAATGTGCGACTTCTAATATATCGGACATGGTTGTCCCTATATGAAATACTGCCTCAGATGTCATCCAGAAATTTACATTTACTTAAAATTAAACTTATAAGACCCTATCCTAAAACAGAACGGCCGCGCTAAAATAATAAAAGGTTCATTTACTGACCACGCAAGTAACTTCGGATAAGCCAAATGTACATATAATAGGAACTTCAATACTCTATCACTACTTAGTTTTAACTATACTTATATCACAGTATCTAACGAATGGAATGGAGATGTCACCACGGACGCCATGGCTTTTCTTCCGGAGGTTGTCTTCTGGTGACGAGGGCGAGGGGTGCGGGTTCTTCTGTGGGGGGTGGAGGGGTGTCCCAGCCGGAGCTGGCGGGGGAGAAACATCTCGGTTCTGAGGAAGCGGACGAAGGGGTGGCGTCCCGGGGTGAGAGGGGGACGAGGGTTGGCACCGCTCCCAGCGTGTTGGCGGTGACTCCTGCGGGCAACACCAGAGCGATGTCCCCGTTGGATAACCTCATTGGAACCAGACGTACGCCCGATCCGGGACCGGCTGTGGACAAACAACGTGTTAATATTAAGCTATAATTTGTAAAGCCTAACCGTTGACTGCTAAATATTTAAATGTTTACTACTTATTGGACTTACTAAGTATGCAATATTTTTTTAATCATGTATGACACATATTTGCGTTACAATCGGTTTCGTTTATAACTAAGATAAAGCACCTCATATAATTTATTACATGACGTGTTTCTGTTTTCAAAAGTCTATGGCAAGATTGATAACAACTAACATTTTTAATTGTTTTATGTGTTAAAAAAGTAGGAAATTAATTACCTATCGCTTGGTATACGCATAAATTATTTTTATAGTAAATAACGCGACCAAAGTTGCGCTCTTCGATATTAATGTAAACTCATTACATGAATCACATTCAAGAATACATGGCGTACACGTCATTAATATTTACCTGAGATAAATATGGTAGAGTGTTGCGTAGGTGTGACGGCGTCTTCGGTGTCGGAGGGTGGCGTGGGCGCCGCGGCCGGGCGAGCTCCGGTACCCACACACCCTTCTAAATGCCGTACTAATCTCCTCTTCAACCCAGACTCCAGGCCAGGGAACTTCGCGACTTCAGATAGACAGTGCCTGTACCCTGCTCGGAATCGATCTGGTGAACTAGCGCCCTCAGATCTGAGGCCTTCGAGATGTTTCACAGTCATCTCTAGTATGTCAGCTTTCTCCAATTTTGAATGTCTGGCGGGCTGTAACAAGATTATTACCTAAATAAGTTTAAATTCTACCTGTATAGTCAACTAATCATCATGCAGTTAATATCAGGCGATTAAATAGACCTAACTGAAATCAAATCCACTAAGTACAAAATTCAGCAAAATCTTTGATTTTAAAACTTTATCGCGAAATTGATACATTTTAATATGTTACGGGTACGTTTCGTTTTATTTTCAGTTTCCCTGTGACCTCGATCCATGTAAATGGGTCGAAATATTAAGGAATTCAAAATGTGCTTATCATGACTACCCAATAACCTATTAAAAATACCTATTTAAGTTAACGATAGAAATCTGAGCTCAGTGACACATTATTGGGAGGCTGGATGCACTACCTCATTGTCGCATCCAGTAGTACCTACCCTTAGTGTGAGTTTATTAACTTTAATCAAAGCAATCATTGTTTGCGTCTTCGACAATCATTGCATAATACATTACAAGGTATGGTCTAAAACGAAAAGGTTAGCTTGAAATCTAAGGCGCAATGTATGATCGTACATTGGTAGGTATACAACAGGCTTTGTAAGCACTTACAAAAAAAAACAACTCTTAATGTGTTTTAAACATACAATCCTAAATGACCAATTACTGAATAATGTACTTCAGTCACGATTTTTTAACAAGCCCAGTTTAAATTACTTAAATAGCCTATTGACGTAAGTACAATTATTTCTCACGTGAATATGTTATTATCGAGACCGTTTTGCTGCATTGCAGTGTATTCGATAAAGCAACACAAATACATACTAATAGACGTATCTCCATAATGCAGCTATAATATTATCATTTGCGTCATTGAATCATTAGCATCTATTTTATATCCGCGTGGTGATTGGCGGCATAATGGCAGTGTATTCTGAACATTAAGTACTTACATCTTTTTTCATTGCGTCAAGGATAAGTGCCTTCAGCTCGTTTAGGCAGTTGTTTATTCGCGCGCGCCGCCTCTTCTCCATTATTGGTTTATTACTCTGCAACAAAAAATATAAAACTGTAAGATTTATCTTAAAGTGTTTTAAATATTAAATGTATAGTGATTTTGGAAAACATCACTTGACATTATTTCCTGCGGCAAGATTTCCAAGAGGTTTCCCAAGAGACTTTTGTTTTTTCAAACTCAATTAAACAATGTACCTCGAGAAAGTGGTTAATTAAGTGAAAATCCTTATATTATATACATCATCTTAAATCCAAATTCATTTATCATTCCCTAAACTAACTGTAGGTTGTAACTACCATAGAACTCTACCTCCTTTTCCTTAAATAACAAAATATCGTTAACCTCTACATTTTCGTTTCAATTTTTTCTGTGACAACTACGTAATATAAAGATTATAATTATTTTTTTAAACTAGGAATCTTACATAGATACCATGTACATAGATTTACTTACGTAAGCGGATTATGGTATATACATTATGCTTTTCTTTATTTTAATACTTTATATGAGTTAGGCATAAAGTGCAGTATTCAACAGTTACAACTCTATATATTTTCAGAAACTTCTCAAATGTGAGTAATTTGAGTGACATTAAACCTAAACGAAACCTGTATCTACAATAATAACTTACATAAACAAATCATACTATAATCATAAGATAAGAAATAATATATTTATTACTATATATCCACAATATCTTTATCGCTACGATTTCCAAATAACTCCTATTAAGAAAGTCACTGTTTGACCTATAACGTAATCAGCTGTGTCCAAAGGCATCGCGATTAGTGCAAATTAATCCAAAGCTTGTCGCGAAAGGCGCGTGACAGCGGCGGCCATTAATCTCGTGTTACACGGCAATGGCGCGCGTGCGTCGCTCAAGGCGAAGGCCGCCGTCGCGACGTGACGCCGCGTCACGCGTGCGAACACCACGTGATTTGTTAGACGTTAATCAATCGATACAATATGGACGGCGAGCATTTTCAACACTCGGTTTTTTTCAATAAGCAAAGTGGATTCACGTTTCGGCTTATGATTTATTTGAAGAGTATAAAGTTAATTAATCAATACAATATGGACTGCGAGAATTTTCAGCACTTCGCGTATTAGCATAAGCAAAGTGGATTCACGTTTTGGATGTTTTTTTAGAAAAACCAGTTTCTAAACTCACTAACGTTAAACGATAGATTACATATTTTCCTGCACCATAGGTAACTAGATAAATGGAATTTTGTTATGTTTTTTTTTTTCACTTTTAATAAATTGTAAAAATATTATAATTTTGTTTACCGAAGCCAAAATGTTATTTAGGAATTAATTACTTTAATGGCACGAAAAATGATTAATCAAAATGCTCAATATCAATCTTTCGTGTCTATCAAAACGAGAGCTTTTGTAATTCATTATTATCATAAAAAATTAAGTGACGATATATTCGATTTCCAACACACCCATCCCTAATCCTCTAGTGGTGTGGTAAGCCCCGTGTTAGGCGCCGCTTATTCTGTGATGTCAGATATGAACGGACACGGCCAGTGCATGGGACGAGCATGATTCCGAAGATTAGCCGAGAATTAGCGTCTTTAGATAAACTTCCGATTAGCAACGATTAGCAATACATAAAGATTAGGTGAAAATTGGTAATGTAATTATTTCTCATATTGAACAAAGTTTCGTCGCCGTGATCTAGTGAATCATTATGTTTAGTCTAGAAGTCTGCTCTACACTATGTAGTAAACCAACATTTATTTTATCTATTTCGTAATTTCTTACAATCGTATTTTCTGGCATAAAAGTCGGTAGTGATTTAGTTTTTAAAACCACATGGAGACATTCTATTTTTCATTTAGTTCGTGAGTCCGTAGATATTAGATAAGCATGCTACGATTTGTATTTTGTTACGTCTCAGAAATAAAACGACGAGGATCAATGTAGCGCAAAATTTACAACATAAAGAGTTTTTCACACTCCACTACTATAACATTCATGTACACTTTGTGATAGATGTCCCGTGCACCAAACATACAAAGTAGATATACAAATAAACCAATTGAAAGTATGTTTCCCGTCTTGCACATCTAAAATGTAAATATTCGATTTTAGAATCTGAGTCTAATTATTTTGTTTATTTGAGAATTTATCAGACCATAAATCCTTGGGACTGCAGCCACATCTGTAATTATACTTGTAGATTCAGTGTATCTTTTATTTACTGCATTACTTTTAATCTGTAACAATTGAATTGCACTTCGACATCAGTCAGATTTATTTATTTATAATCTGTGGCAATATTAGCGTACTTCAACATCAACACGTTGCTCACAGAAGGTTTCGCTCGCAACACAAATGTCACAATAGACCGGAGACGGCATTGGTAAATGTTTATGTACTCTGACACGTGACAGCACTTCCGTACTAGGAAATACGAGGTAAGATGTACTTAAAGGTTCTTCGAATGTTTTTCTGTCAACTTTAAATATTTTATGAATACAACTATGGTATACAAAAATACTGTTCATTTCTCCTCCGCGGAGAAGATCCGCACGCTGATAAATATGTATAAAAGATAATAATAAAAAACAAAATTCTAAACCGATTATTGATTATGTTGTAATTAATTATCATAATTGTGCTCTAAAACATTTTATTTCATTTTACATTGAATAACTCTATTGTAGAATAATATTTCTTCTCTTTAAGTCTGACAGTCCAGGGTTCGAATCCACAGAATACCTCTATTTTTGTGCAATTACGTAAATTAATTTTTATAATTGTTATAAATGCAAACTAATTATCTTAAATGAAAATACCCTCAATTCTTGTCGCTAAAATAGAGCTCATTACAAGCAGTTAAACAAAAATGCTTAAATGATGATGATAAGAAGAGATGTCATTAATGATGGCCTCTGAAGCCTTTTGACATTTTTTAAGTAACATCTAACTTTTAACTTGACAAAATACGAGCACACTGCGATATAGTACTGAAATTAGCAATAATATTTGCTATATAAAATACAAATGACGCCAAATAAAAGAATAAAAGGTAAAGATAATTTAAGAAGTGAACTCCGATCTTACCGATATGCTTGTTTGGCTCAAGTTTTTACCCGCTTTTATTCGATAAAAATCGACATCAGTTATGTTAATTAATGAAGACTTCAATGAACACAGTTTTAATGAAAAATACATGAACCGAATCGTAATACATTTGCACGAACTTCAAAAGCGATGCGCATAATGAAGAAATAAAATATATACATTTAATCTTTGGAGTAAATCTTTGAACATCGAGCTATTGTTTATATTTATTTTACTTTTCATTGTAATCCAGGTAAATCCTTATAAAATATAATAAAAATCTTCAATTTTCTACGTGTAAGGAGTAACGTTGACTTTCATTACGATTTTATGTACAAATGCAATAATTCGAATACCTTCATTTTGTACTAGGGTTGAGTTCGAAAGTTCAGTAAAAGCTTCTTATTTGCGGGGGGTTACGTTCCGCCCATATAAATGCGGCGTGGACTGTACACTTCTAAGAATGTAATAACAAGCACTCGCATAAGGATTAAGACGGTAATTTTGACAATGTAATCGACTTCGTTTAAAAGATCTGTTCAACAAATAGTTACAGATTTAAACACGATGGAATACTTCGTAAAAAAAACATTTTTGACATAAAAAGTGTGCGTTTCCAAAGTCTAATCTTTCTCAGAGCCAAATTACATGGAGTTCCATTTGAATGTTTTGGTGTGATTTGGTAACATCCATTCACCCAAACATATTTTTGGCATGACATGAACAAATATAAAAAAGAAGTAAGAAGATATAAAGGAAGAAGTAAGTTTTACATACACATCCCTATTCACTGTTTGTGTACAAGGACGTAGGCAGCACGTGTCGCCTCGCATGGCGCCCGCACGCCTACATGCAGGTTAATCCCGCATTCATTATACAAGCAACTTCCCTTAAAACTGTGCCTACCTACTCATCGTATTCATATACACAAACTGACGTAAATACACGGTGATATACTTCAGTAATTATGTGCTAAGCAAATGATTTAGGTATAAACAAATGACTACTAGGATTAATTTTGCGCATTACTATATTGCTACTCTTCGCTCGATGATCATAATTCGACCCCAAATATCATAGAAAGGTTTGAAGCTTTTCACGGATGATTTACAACAATTGCGTTGACAAATGAAACAGATTAGAACGGTTAGAACCGTTTTATTTTACTCACATTACGATTAATTTTAAGGGAGATTTTTACGTTCGATTATGGTAGCATAATCACCATACGTATTTCTTCATCGTATTAAGAACTTGCTTCAATTCGAGATCCTCATCTTTCATTCATTATCATTATTATTCCCATTTCTTGCCAGTCAGAGTACCTATTAGAGTATAAACTCTACCATACGAAATAATAATAATAATAATGTACATATGTAAGTTCTTTATTGAATACCCCGATGATACACATCACGCGTTTTCATGCCTTTGCAGAATCAATTACCTTTCATTAATATAGCCCGAAATGCCTTTGCAATACAAATTTATTAGATATTTACTTATATGTGTGTTCATTGTTACTTTGTATTGCAAGTATTATTACTATTTCTATTTTAACAGTGTCTCAACCGTTCCAACTACAAATTGCACACAGTAAAGAGAACATAAAAACAACAATCGTTGCGTTGTCGATCGGCTAGACAGGTCCTCGTGCCAAATATTTTAACCTCATCTATGGCTATGAGTGTAGAAGGCGTGTTTTTTTTTTCATCAATCCTAATATATAACTACTAATCTATACACGTTATGATAGACAGACAGACAATATTTAAAAGCATTTTTCTCAAACCAATCTTAGTCAGTTGCATATCAAATTGTATAATTTAATTTTAACTTACCTAACTAACTTTAAAAGTGGAGGTGGTGGACTGTGTTGGGGCCCTTGGACACACAAGAATTTGCGGTCCTTTTAAAATGATAAGAAATCAAACTATACCTTTTTACGATGATCTGCTTTATTATGGGTAATCAAATAAACTAGTCACAAAAATTAAGGGGTATTAAAAAAAAAAATGGGTGATTTTCAACGAGAAAAATGATTGTACAGTAAAAGAAAAAAGTGTAAATTGTAGCTTTAAGTGTCTTGCTTTTTGATATGACCATAATTTCTTTTATTATTTTCTGGAGAAATCCTAAAAAAAACTACCAAAAAAATATTCTCCTCTAAAAAACGTCTTAAAAAATGGTTGTCTACGTTGCACCAAAAGCTATTTTTAGAAAATTTATTGCCCTTTAATTTGGTGTTATTAAAACGCTTGAATGATTATTTTCCCCGCAGTTATCGTCAATCAATACAAACAGTTCTTTTAAAGTTCGATCAAGAATAACTCTGTAACAATAATTATTATATTGGAAATCGAAGGAATGATCGACGTTCGGACAACGAGAAAAGTAGATTAAGCCGGTCGGTCCTTCGGGGCCTCTCTGAGGTTAGGGGCCCTGGGCACTGGCCCCGTGTGCCTTTATGGTAAAGACGGTATTGGGTGTAACCCTTTATTACTTAACTCTGGAACTACCACCGCCACACCCATTTCTGCCTTATAATAGCAGTGCTAAGCGTTGGTGTGTTCTGATTTGAAGGATTTAGTAAGAGAGACATACATATCCTCTTCCTTCGAGGGTTTCTTCTATCCGAGAGCTTCCTCCCGAGGTATTCCCGGTGCGCCATGACATGGGGCTGTTCAAAAAAGGTGTAAAAAGAGTATCAAAGCCGGCAATGCATTGGCGACTCCCTTGGTGTTGCAAATGTCCGTAGGCGACGGTGACTACTTACCATCAGGTAGCCCGTCTGCCATATCGTTAGGTTTAGGTATAAAAACATGTAATTCGTACAAACTTTATCCTCGAGAATAACAACTCACCTAGGACTGGGCTGATTGCATAAGCCTCAAAATCCTCCTACAAGATTACCTACCACACGAGTTTGAAGTCAAACCCCATTTGCTAGGTATTTCAATGTTATAAAAGAACTTATTCATATTTTGATTCGTCCACAATAGAAATTTATTTAATGTGTATGGAGAGTCGGTGTCGAGTCAGATATACACAGATGACCGCCTCTTAAACATGCGATGTGATGTGATGTGTGAAATGGTACCATATTATCGTATCAGCGGCAAGCGACACGTGCCGCTCTCGTCGTGCGCGTGTCCTTGCGAACAATATCTAGGGCTGTCTAATACCTATTCAAGCTTTTATTAAACTTGTTTTATTAGTGCGTGAGGATCAAATATTGCTACTGGATGTTGAGCTGAAATTTCAACCCTACTTAGTACGATTTTTTTCTCAAAACGATAATAGTAGTGTTCGCCCATACATTGCAAATAACCTTGCACCTTTACGTTTTCGTTTTCAGCCATACCTTGCAATGTATTTTGCAATGTTGGGTGAAAACACAAACATTGACTGAAACGCAAACTACGAGTTTATTATAACTTGTAGTAAGGGGTGGTAACTACTAAGAGCGGCTCAGAAACAAGCATCACCAATTCCATATATAAAAGTTCAAGAGTTCAATCTGAAGCCGATCAGAGATGTGTTCCTATTCCTAAGGGCTAAGATATATAATAAGTCATCAAACTAGTTTTTACCCAACTGCATCAGAACGAGAGTAATGTTGTTCGAGTGTGTGTATGTATGTTTGTACGTGTGTCCATTTCTTTGGCACGCGCTACAGCCCAAATGGCTTGACGGATTGTGACGTATGACATATTATTAGAATCGTCTCAGTGTGCAGAGTGTCGTAGGCTATATAATTTTTAACAATGGTGCCTGAGAAAAAGTCATGTTAACGTTTACACATTGCCAGTTTACAATGGTCTAATGGTTGAAACTCGGCCTCTCAATCGAGGGTCCGAAGTTCGAATCCCAGGCTCCACTGATTTTTCTAAAATTATGTGCGAATTAGAATTTAATTATCACTGCTTTACGGTGAAAGAAAACATCGCAAGGAAACGTGCACATCTGAGAGTTCTCTAAAAAAAGAGTTCTCAAAGGTGTGTGAAGTCTACCAATTCCCACTTGGCCAATCCGTTGGACTATGGCTTAAAACTCTCTCATTCTGAGGGAATGGGATAATAATGGGTTGACGATGATACAATTTAAAAGATTCTGTTATCGTCCTAAGCGTGGGTGTTTTTTACATGATATAACTCTAAGCGATGTCATTGACGCGTTCATCCTGTTCAATATGTCGCGTCTATTAACGAAATGAATATAGTAGCGCGTTGTCGGCGAGGGCAGAGCGCCTGCCGGAAGCCGGAGCGCTCCCACGCCTTGGCAGTTTCGGCCAGTGTTGGCACGCGACGGGCCGCCAAGCGTGCCAGCCACTTGCCAATAGCGGCTCGTGAATGCTGCCAACACACTATCGCTGCGTTCCAATCCAGATATTTTGGGAATTTCGCTAAATCTTCGCGACATCTCGTATTTGCAAGTTAATTAGACACTGTTGTCTTCGAAATTTAGTACGGGTTTTGTTGGGTTTGTTAGTGAATTGCATTTTACTAAGCTTGAAACGATTATTATATAAATAGTATATATTGTTGGGAATAGTTAAGGTTCTGATTGGCAGTTAATTTCATCAAAATACTTCATTAAATCAACATCTGTTTACATTAAATGACTGCAACTTTTTGTGCAGTCAAAAAGTTTTAGTTGTAGTTTTTTGACTACATAGTTACGGTTACGGTCTTTAAATATCAAAATATAAAAAATGACATTATTCGTGTACGCATTGCAATTTGTCCATTCATTTATCTGTCGTCTATTCCAAGTTTTTAACATCAGATTACAGTCATTTTATGCATATTTTGTGATAGGTACTATTTGTTAACATGAAAGTTCAATATAATTACAATAAACACTTAGAATGAATCATACATGCGCATCGAAGTCTCCTCGGGTTGTGACGTTATCTAGCTGAGACGTTAATATATTATTTCAGATGCCAAAGGTTTGAGACAGAGCGGAAAATGTGTCACGGTAGAACCGTCTGTGCTGGCCAGATTTCTGTCTCACATTAAAAAAAATGTAATTGAAGATGTACGAAGAATATTATGTAATCATAATAGAAAAAATAGTAGATTTCTCTAATAATTTTCTCGTCGTTTTTTAACAAAAAACAATTTAAACATTTTTAACCGAGTTCCCAAAGAAAAGAAGATTTCTATTCGTCATTTTTTTTTTATCAAATTGAAGTAGCAAACGAGCATGCAGTCCATCTGATGGTAAGTGGTAACTGCCGCATATGGACAGCAACTCAGACGCAACTCAGAAGAACAGAATTTTTATCCGAAGTTGATCATAGATGCGTTGAAATGAAACGCAAAACTGCCTACTTCACGCTAGAAATGGGTGTGGCGGATTGTGTAATTTTATATTTTTATTCTTATAATGTATGTTTTTATTTATAAAAGAAAGTGTATAAAATAGTCATTACTATACCGTCTTATAAATATCTCATCGTTTAAGAATGTAAAGTCGAAATCCAGACAAAATATTTTACATAACGCATGATAACAAATGACAGATTGTAGAGCTAGGTGATCAATTTTATAAAAAGTTTCCAAAGAAATAAATTGCTAGTCTTATAATTATCTTGTCGCCGGCAAGTGTATTGCAGTTAGGCAAGCAAGTCATTCCGTAACGTCGATATTTCGCAGACCGGTGATTACTAGTAGAGATGGGATAAAATCTAGATTTATCGAGTAAACGAATGCAAAATATTATTTGGCTTAACTTTAATTATATCAATTCGGTCGAATAACTTGAGTTAGTAACGCAAGTGATTCTTGCTAAAAGCTGGTCATATTTATACAAAAAAAAAGGAAACAGAAAGAGTAAAATGATAATTCCGCATCACGGTATGCCAAAGGATGATATTTCTGTATCATGATATGCTTTTAATTAAATTAAATTAAAAATAACTTGTGAATATAACAATTTTCTAACTTTTCTAGCAATTGCTATATTAAATGAATAAAAAGACAACTACGAAAGACTTTTCATTGTATATATGGAATAGTTTAAGACTATTTTAACCAAATATGAATTAATTTAAAAAGTTACTCGACTGCGAGTACTAAGTAACATCGAATATAGTGAGAAATAAACTAGTAGTTTATCAATCGATACTCGGTTTATAACTAGATCCTCGACGTGTCCGTTCTTTTTCAGCACTCGTACTCGGCCGAGTAGCTCGGCGCATCTCTAATTACGAGCGAGCCCCGCCGAGACACGTGCCGGGCGTCGCGGCGCCTCGCGCTATATCCGTACGCCGCGTGTTCGCCAAAAGTTACATAAATCTAAACGTGTTCTGTCTTCGACATTTAATGTACATTTACAATTAGGAATTCATTATTTTACTATCATTGAAGTTACTTTTCGTTATTTACAATACCGGTGGGAATTAAAATCCCCAATAGTAACAGTGGCAAAACAATCGTTTTGCACAACAAATGTAACTAAAAATGTTATTTCTTCCATATACATAAAATATTGCTAGCATAGTTTGTTGATATTTTATTCTATGTAAGTTTTGGTTTAATTACACGTACATTTAGGTGCTTTATTTTGTGTTTTTACGAAATTGTTATTAATTGTACTTTTAAGTGTCATATAGAGTACATGCATATGTACACTACGAGCGAACAATACTTTTTTGAGTTTTTAGTGCCCTATGACACTAAAAAGTAGAAATATATAGTTCCGTAGTGGCCGTAGTGTTAAAATACATATTAACAACCACAAAATATTCCTAAAGCCCTAAAATCCATAATCCTGGTCCATTATAAAACCACCAAAGCCAAAAAAAACTCTCGCAAACACATTCCGTAGGATAACACCGAAGCGTGTTTAATCGGGCGCCTACAGCGTACGGAGCGGGCAAGCGTGGGCGCGATCTCACGAACGTCTAATCTCACGGCGATGATGTTTATCGCCGGATGATGGATCGCCGCGCCTACTCGCCCGCCCGCGGTAACAGCTTCCTCCAGACCTCCACACACGCGTCCACGGGCGTCACGAATTGTATGGAAATGATCACAGCGCCACCGTTGACGCAAACGTTTCGAGCGATTTAACTCGGCGTCGGCGGCCTTAAATTACAAACGATTACTATTCATATGTTATCAAAAACACATTATTCCGTTTATATAAGTCTTGTATAGGTACGTATAAATATACCTTTAGGTTTAAAGTCACAGTAAGTAAACTTGCGTCATTAAAAGTAAAAGTTGGGGCAAATAAAATAATATTTGTATCTTAAAAATCGTTCTCATATTAAAATCATCTTAACAGATTCAGTGATTTTACATGCATTTATCACTCATTACCGTCCGCAAGGCAGTTAAATAAGTTACACAATAGGAATTGTGTAAAATGCGTAATATCATTAAATGGCATTTGCAACGGTAAAACCTTTTATTAGTTTTCCACTCTATAACGTTCAAAGAACGATTACAAAACGATTGTACGTTTTTTTTTTTTTTAAGAAAATACTCGCGAAGATAACGTTAATGCTAAGATATAAAAGAAAATTAAATGCAAATATTTTCTTATCTTTATATCTGTATATAATATTTTGGTTTTAATTGCGTTTAACAGAATTATATTCACTGTCAAAATCTTTTACAGTATATGAAGTATACCCGAATAACCTATAACTTCAGATAAACAAAGTAGTAGCCTACTATGCCTCCTCTAATTGTGCTAATACCTAAATGCATCATCAACGCACCAAATAACCTCTACCTTACGAATACTCTAACAGAAATACCTACAATAAAATCCAATTTATCTTAATTTAGATATAGCATGAGTGCGCATCCATGCATTCAACGCGTATCTAATCTGCGCCGCCAAGTGTTGTCTAATAAAGCGGACGGTGGGCGAACGCTCGTTCCCACGACAATTAGCCCACGGGTGCCCGCCGCCCACGCCCACGCGTGACTCAGCGACGTCTGGCCTGCCCAGGGCTGACAACCACAAACATACTATTAAGGAATCTAGACTAAATTGCATTCAAACATTATTCGCATTAGATAAACCTCGAATAATTTCGTAGATCGTTCTTCGGACGGTACATAAACGATACTATAATAGTGTTATTTATAACAAATCGTAACATAATTTAATTTCAGTTCATAATCAAAACGTATATTTTTACTGTAATTACGTCAAGTACGCTCATAATACTATGCTTGTAAAATTAATTTAAGATCCAAACATGTAGAAGCTATATATTTTATGAAACCTATTACCAAATGAATGAAGTCTGCTATCGGTTGTAAAAACTCTTTAAAATGTACAAAATGAATACAGCATTTCTAACAATTCTTCGCTGCAGCCCTTTCTACGTCTGTTGTTCCTGTTCGAAAGGCCTGGAGAATACTATTTCATCGTACTTCTCCAATGCAGCATATCTTGTTGTATGTAATCTTGTAATAATATAAATGTATTGATATTTTAAAGTCTAAATGAACCAACGTCTGACCCGCTTACTATTTAATACTGCTTTGATTATTTATTACGCAGTATACATATATGTTAAAGTACTATGCAATTCTAAGGATCCCACTACATGAGCTAGCGTGATGGGTAGTTTTGCGCAGTTTGCACCATTCCGCTAAACAGCACGCGCCGACTTATACAGAAGTGTGAAATTTTACACATTAGTATCGTTCTTGTAACTGACCGCAAGCCAAACCTTTGTTAAATATAAGTTGCCTACAAAGAATACGCTGGACACGTAATATCTTAACAATATAAATGACTGCAGCATTTTTTCCTCTTAGAAGCGCCACTAAAATTGGTTCATAATGAGTACTATCCTCTAAAATTTGTGCCTTTTTACCATTTTCTGCATATTGTAAACGCAATGTCTATAGTAATCTTGAATCCGCGATATTCGTTGGGAAATGTGACTAATACCACTAATGATATCTATGATAAGATATTTCTAGGCAATCTCTTACCATTTCAAAATTTGCGTAATCTGTTGTAACAGGAATAATTAAAACTAAAGACTTTTAGACATTTTATGCACAAATTAAGCATTTGTGGTTTTTGTAAGGCAACGTTTTGTTTAAATAAAGTCTACCTCCGTATGCGTAACTATTTGCTGATCATATTTGAATTTAGATTAACCTCCACGACCTCAGCTGGATTGGCAAAAGTTAATCTATTCGCTCATCACGCGTTGCCAAGAAAAATATCAAGGTATGTAGAGTCGCCATTCATGTCCCTCCAACTAAATAAAACATCTCGTAGGTGTACGCTTGTACACCGAAGCTTCTGCCAAGATTATTATATCCTGAAGATAATGTAGAGACTTGCTTCAGGGTGCAAGACGTGAATCTCTCGACTCTCTCACTACCATGTTATTAACCATACTTATAAGATAAAAGGTTTATACGTTAAAATTAAATATGCTATGAATATGAATCGTATATCTAATAAATAAAGTACAATTACGTATATTATTATTGTTTTGATTTCAATTAAAATAAACAATGATTCATATGTTTACAGTACGTAAAATATAATACATGAATTCAGTAGCATTGCAAATATTTTATACGTATATGTTAATATTGGTAATTTATATATACAATGCTATTTAAAAAATCTTTAAAATACCTATGTAGCTCTACCTTTTTCAAAATTACGCGTTGAAGTCTTTCATTAGATATACAATATAGATAGCATGATAATACGTCATTATTTAACACAGTATATATTTCTTAATATATTTCACAAGGTAAATTTATTTGAGTTAATGTAAAATATATTTTCGTTTATTTTTTGCAGGGAATATATATTTAATAAAAGGGCAATAAATTAAAATAAAAAACTTACCCTTCTGTTATCTCCTACAGATTTCTTCTGTTCCACTTGCACTGTCACTGGGGGGCTCATGTTGTTCAGTGCCACAGGGTTGGAAGCACCCTGCTGGGGGCTGCCAGGGATGCCAGTCACCATTTTTCAACGTTAAAAAATCACTAAGCACCCGCGATCGTATGAAAGTCACAGCATATTAACACACGCGTGCTACGCGTGCGGTGGTCGACGCACGACTGACACGCGGCGGCGCGCGGCGGTCGAGCCGGCACGCGACCGCCGCGCGTCGCTCGCGGGCTCTCGCGTGCCTAAAGGGTGCCGGTACACGAGGCGCTTAGATACCTATACTAATACCTTTTGGTATGTACTGCCACTGATAGAGAATTACTGAAATAGTAATTCATTAAAGAAATTATTGAAAATCGGCGCTTGGCAATCGGACTGAATTGTTTATTTTTTTATGACATTTTCCACCGTACGCTGCTGCGATCTCACGCAAGGCTGTGACTCGCCGTCGAGGCATTTAGATACCTATACCTATAGTAATTATACCTTTAGGCATGTGATAAAGATCTTCAAGTGATAGAGAAATTACTGAGATATTAGAATAGCAACTTAAGGGTGACATTGAAAATGGTCACATGGACATATCGTTTTAACAAATTACTGAATAGTTTATTTTCGTGTGACATTAGGATTTGCTACCGCATGCCGCTGCCGAAACACAAGGTGCTTAGATACATAATTATAGTAATTATACTTTTAGGTATTTATTTAGAGTTATAGACATTTACAAAATAGCAAATTAACGGAATGGCACTGAGTATCAGCACATTAACATGTCGTTGTAATAAATGGTAAAATAGTTTATTTTTGTACGACAAGATCTTTCTCATTTAATACGTAATTGCGTTGCAAGAAATCCATAAAAATGCTAATATATTCGTTATTCGGTTCCGTGTGACAATTTCAAAACTATTAATGAAGTAATATTTCTTAAGTAATATATAGAGCAAGATAAATTGCGTCAGCATTTTTTAAAAATCAAAGGCATACCTACAATTATAAATGTACATAATAACGAGCACATTGAATGACTCTAACAACCTCTGTAAAAATGTAGGACCTACAAATCATCCGCTCTTCTAATAGTTAAATTGTATATCTCCATGCTACACTATAAATATGCACGGTATATATACATCTATATATAAATATATATATACACAGTTTCGTACGTATAAAAAATCTTTCCATGTATCGCGGTGATACATATGTCGTCGGTCTGCTATTACAATACAGATTTGCTGATTATATGTTTCATTACGTACTAACTATATATACTCGACGACCCGCGTGGCCGAGCGGTTACCATACCGATCTAACGCGCAGTGGGTCCCGGGTTCGATTCCCGGCCAGA
>DWNE01001741.1:0-20866 GCA_018249875.1 Cecropterus toxeus | reverse complement strand
ATTCGTCTTTGTGTGTCCATGGCACCCACGACACAGAAGAAAATCCTAGTGTGGGGCTATGAGTGTAGAAAGCGTGAGCGTGTTTTTATCTGTGACTAGAGTCAGGCAAGACTGACTCTCTCTGGGGTTAATTGCAGATTAACAGTGGCTATATACTACATACTTTATTAAACTTAGGTATACACTACCAGTAGTCATTTACTTCGTCATCTTCTATCATGTAAACTAAGACACCCTGACACGTGTATAGTTACTTACGTTTTTTATAATTAGCATACTAATATTAAAATAATAAAACAATACCTAAATAACAATTTGAATAAGTGATTATACCCTCGCTAAACAATGGACCTAATAAGTCCTGAATAGACACTAATGGGTCCCTTATATTCAACCAGGTGTATAAAGTGAAATAAGCTAGATTTGAATAAGTTATAATTTAAAGTAAGTTTAAGTTGTAAAAATTGAAACTAACATGTCGGTGCTTTTACTTTTATTACGATCTTGGCTTTTAATTTTCTATAATCTTATTTCTTATTATTCTCTAATTTGGAAGTAGCAAGAAATCACCACCGGATATGATTAGTCTCACCGGTTGACCACAGACGCATTGGAATCCCTGTGGATAGGTCGTAAGCCCTTGTGTTTCGAAACTTGATTTTATATGGCTCATTAAAATTAATAAGATTGTGTGTACGTAATATTACAACAACCTTATCTATTTCGATGTTAATTTATTCATATCTAAAAGCGATGCAAGGGCAATCACAATTTAACAAAGATTTTTTTTATTTATAAAAATGTTGTAGCCATAAAATCGTGATACAAATTAATTTTGTAGGTAAACAAGTCAATGAAGAATATAAAAGACTTTTTTATTATCTTTTACATTATTAGAAATATTGTTTTCACACAAATATTTAACATAGCTAACTAGAACATAATTCGTAATAATCTCATGGATGGATTATTCTGGCAACAGATTATTTCCATTCTATGCCATTTTAACTTAATTGTAATCCGTAGATAAATAATGATGCATATACAAGATTGTTGTTTCTCGACTATTGATTGTATAATAATCAATACATATAATTTAGCATTCCAAAGACCCAAATTCGTCAATTCGTTATCTATTAGAAATAGTTAAATTTCGATCTTTGGAAAAGATTGGATAGACTGATATTATTAATAACGGGAGTAACTGAAATTAAAATCAGATTATTTTTTAGATTCCACTTAATACCTCTTAAGGATATCTTCTACTTTATTGATATGTATGTATTATTAACACCTATCCGTTATGCGGCAGGTGGGTAAGAATATGTACTTTATCTCAAAATAAGATCAGTGACATGATACGATGAAAAAGATTCAGTAAATTATTCTAAAAAGTTTTAAGATGCACTCATTTTATGATTGTTTTTTTATGATTGGTGTTTGTTGTACATATATGTAATAAAATCATTGCCTTTATTGATAATATTAAAGTTCGTTAATAATACCTACCGTAGAAAAAAAATAAGACAATCGGCTGACAAACGAAGACGAAAATAGTACTGCTGAATGATTTAGTTTTTGTCTATCTTTCATATATAGATGAGCTTACGATTAGATCGCATCAGGATGAAGGGTGTGCGTGGTGCCTTAACCATAGACCTACCAAGACCATTCAGCCAATATTACGTCAGTCCCATTCGTTAGATAATCTGTTGGCTTATTGACAACCTATCAATAGCTTTGAATTAAGATCGATGTTATGATAAGAGTGATCACGATCGAATGTCACAGAGCAAAATGTAGTCGATTCGCGTAACGACTAAAACATGTCCCTTCCGGTATGGTTTTTAGGGTTCCGTATCCAAAGGGTAAAAACGGAACAGAAATAGTAAAACTTCGCCGTCCGTCCGTCTGTCCGTCACCAGACTGTATCTCATAAATCATGATAGCTAGACAGTTAAAATTTCCGCAGATGATATATTACTGTTGCCGCTATAACAACAAATACAGAATAAAACAGAATAAATAAATAATTAGAGGGACTCCCATACAATAAACTTGTTTTTTTATTCGTTTTGTATAGATGGAACGGAACCTTTCGTATGCGAATCTGACACGGACTTGGCCATTTTTTTACCTTATGATACCTAAAAGATTGTACAATGACACATATTAAATTACATGTAAGATCATGTATCATACGTAAAAAGTATCGTTTAATTTATCTATTTAATGAACTGTATTTATTGATGACCAGCCTGGCGGAGCGGTCACCATACCGGTCTGATATACAGTGGGTTTCTGGTTCGATCCCCGGTATATCATACATCTGAATTATAAATTTAGATTCCGTTCTGGGTCTGGGTTTGTGTATTCGTTTTTGTGTGTCCATGGTACCCACGACACAGGAGAAAATACTACTGAGAGGCTATGAGTATAGATAGCGTTTATTTAGTAACCTACTCGCGGTAGGCGGTTTATTATTATTCCGGCCCAGTTGCATGTATCGTGGTCAAGGTGAAATATCGACACTAAATTAATAAACTGTCTATAGTGAGTGGACGTTATATAATATGTGAATTCCGCGATGATATTAGTTCAAAATCGCCAAGTCGTTTTTAAATAATGTAACCTTTTTTTTAACCAAACGTGATTGTTTCAAAGACCTTAGAGTGACGTTTTATTAATTCAGGTTCTTGACCTCGCGACCTTCACCTAATGCCCATCTCAAATTGCCATTATGTATGCACGTAATCAAATTAGGAATCAATCATTATTATGTCATTAGCACTTTAAATTGCATATGTGCAAAAACTGCGCATTATAGTCCATAAAATAATTAAAAACTTTAATTATACGGTTTTGATCGTGGTAGAGTCCTTTAGGGCTAGATTTATAGGTGCCACTGCATCTATTTCTACCGGTAATGTTTAGCGTTGTTGCCTTTTGGTTTGCAGAGTGTTATAAGGGAGACAATTCCAACGAGGTTTAGTTCTATGCGATTAAAACACACACAGACAAGAGAGACAACAACTCTAAAAATATAAAAATGAATATTATTATTATTCTTAGTTCTCGAAACTATCTGCCTTACTAATAAATGCACAGATGCATGAAAGTTTATTTTTATTATGACTACGGATGAATCAAAGCTTACAGTGAATGTAAGCGCATCGTAAGCCTCAACTGTCGAAAAAAATGATATGTAATCTTAGTAACCAGAGCGAAATATGAGACGGCAGGACTGTCTGTAAAGATTTTAATTTATAGTTAACAATTTTTTGGATGAGATTTATACGAATTTTCACTTTGGTTTCAAACTACCTATAGGCTTTAAATCTTACTGCTTCCGCAAAACAAAAAACATTAGCAAATCCTATTCAGTGCGGAATAAATATTGAAAGAACTGGTTGCCACTTTGTTGTCTCTCGTTAATACTTAGAGCACGACTCTGCATTTGACTAACGATCAGCTATTCGTGTTGTCTTCCTGTGTGTTTGTGAATGTACGGTAATAAAGTGAGCCGTCATCATATAATAATGCAGTTAATACAATGCACTTGCAATGCAATGCAATGCAATGCGGTTGCAAAATATTGCGGTAAGGTTTTGAAGTGTATTGTCTTAAGGCTTTCGGTTGATAAGTTAGATGTTAGACTGAAGATTGCTAGGTTCATTGTTACATAGACTTTCAGATTCAATGAGATGGTTACAAAAAGAAATTATCGAAAAACAAAAGGTAAAAAGTAACAGAAAGTAATAATATGAATCCTTTCGTGCGGATCTATTACTAGGAAAACGATTAATATATAAAATACTATGTTTCCCTCTATTGTGACTGACAGACGGATATTAATATATAAATTCAACATATGTGGCCCCTCGGCTACATATTTGGAACCCGAAATCCTGTGTTTGTCTGTGAAGTCTGGTAACTACTATACTTGAGGATCGTCAATAAATGTAAAAAAGAAAATCATAACAGTAATTTGAAAAAATATATTATGTAACGCTTTCTACACTCAAATCCTAGTTTGGGGCTATCCCCAAACTAGGATTTTCCTTGTCGTGGGCACCATGAAAACACACAAAGACGAGTACAAAAACAACCTGACCCAGAAGCGAAATCTAAATTCATCATTCGGATATCTGTCTACCCGGGGATCGAACCTGGAACCCACTGCTTGTCAGACCGGTATGGTAACCGCTCTACAACGCGGGTCGTCAAAATTGGATGTATATTGACATACATAGGCACTCACTCTTACCGAAGTCTTAATTTACGTGAAAAGATTATGGCATTTGCTCTGTGAGTTCATTACACTATTACCTACACAGTTACTTGTAGTCTTAAAAGAGTGAAGTATGAAATAATAAATACGCATGACTATGTAAGTGAGTCCATTAAACAAAACCAACACGTTTCGCAACCTGTCTAAGGCGTTTGAACTAGTTCAGTTCGGTGTAATTGTACTCGTTTATAGCTAATTTGCATACACCAACTAACAAAGAATTTGTGTGAAACGGACTGCGAAAGCATACGTACGTGTCTATTGATCAAGGCCTTTAACAAATAAAGCGGAAAATTGCTGCAGAAATTTTTAAGCTGCCAAAAATAACTGTTTCAATTTTCTTTGTGGACTGTAAAAAGATAGAAACGTGCGATTTGGTGCTTGCTTAAAGTTTTTGATGTAATGAAAATATTGAACCGGCATTCAGTTCAGCTGATTTTAAATTGTCACTGCCGCTTATGGAAGTTTATAGTCTTCGTAGAACTAGATAGTTTTTATTTCTAACGGTTAGAATGAGATGCTTCATAATAATAAGTATAAGTAAATCAAACAATGCCCGTCAGGACAGAATACTGAGAAAATGTTATTTCTTTAAGGCGGAAACAGGCGTAGTTCAATAGAAACAAATTATTGTGGTAGGTTATTTTACTGGTTTGGTTTATTTACAGCTCATAAATATTTTAATAATTAAGAGTCCAGTAGTTTGAAATTTCCAATTTCAAACGTGGATTTGAGGTTTAGGTCTCCGGGCACACACTTTAATTTAACCTTAAATGGTAAGAAAACATCGTGATAAAACAAAAGTTCTATTTTTATAATGCTTTGATTCACAAGTTATTTAAAACTGTTTTTTGTTACTGGAAAAATATTCTCTAAGGGTCGATTTTCGGTACAACGACTGAAATCTTCCCGACTACATATTTCATGTATTTTGCAGATTACGAGATATGCCCCTTGCATAAAAGTAAAATTGTAGTTGTGGTGCCAATTGTGAACAATGATGAAGACACAAGCCTTTGTAGGGGTGTAAAGTTTGCCAAGGTGAGATCTTGAGTCTAAAGAGATCCGTGCCAGGCGATGGGCAGATCAATTATGGTATGACTAAGTTGGAACGCCCCGGATAAGTTCTGAGAGGTGTGGTCAGGGAGATCTCTTACCACATCCTTATGACTAGAACTAGATTACATGTATTTTTGCCTAATAGCACTGTTTAAAAATGGCAAAAATAGATGTGGCGTCATAAATTTGGAATATTGTTTATGGGGTATTATGACGGCATTGTTAGCATGGTTAATAGTGAAACGTTTGACATTTTCCACAATGATTATGAAACGTATACGAGTATTATGTATCTATATTTATAACTGGAACTGAATTTATGCAACCTTAGACGTCGACCGAGACTCGGTCACTCAGGTAATATTATTTGAATATTATAACTCAGCTGTCACCCAAGGCCCACTCCGTAGGCTGTTCAGTGTCCGAAGGCTGGTGTCGCTTACCTTGATAAAAGGTAACTATTCAGCAAACAAATAAGAACGCGAAAATGTATTAATTTACTACAATAATGGCAAACTTTATTTTTTAAACACAAATAATCTCTCCAATCTTAAATGAATATCTCTCAGAATCTGTACGAACGATTAGGTGGCAGACCCAAATTCTTAACAGCTATAGTGCAACACGGCTTATGGTGATTGAAAATGTTATGGAATACCCAAACGCAACTTTTTGTGGGTCGCGACCCCTAGGGGGGTCGCGAAGCATTACTAGGGGGATCGCCAACTGAAAGAAAAAGGCAAGGTTCTAAGACTACAATAAAAACTCAACTTTAGAGAAGAATGGGCTTGTTTATTTTTCAAAAGTTTATCAAGTCGTGGTGCTATTTTTGAAACGTCAATATTTATCAGATCAATTCCTAGAATCAAAGGAAAAATATGAACGTGGTCTTTTAATTAAATTTAATTATTTTTTTGTATGTATTTCTATGACACAAGGGGGTCGCCAGAATTTTTATCTTGTAAAGGGGTCGCGAAATCAAAAAGATTGAAAAACTCTTTAAACTGCCAAAAAGTTACCTTAGGACTTGCAGATGCCAATCCTAAATTAACCCGACTTTTGTTGTCTGGAGGCCGTATACTGATATGTACTATTGTCCTCGCCAATGTCGCATTTAGTCAATTGAACGGTACGAAGGTAATTGCCCATTATCGATTATATTTCAAGCGTTTAGAATAATAAGGATTTGGCAAATCATAGACATTGCGAATTGCGTTGCGCTCGAGACCCTATAGTCACGATTTTTCATCGACAAAATTATATGAAGTGACAGCTAGTGTCGAAATAACGTTACATTATAATAATGCTTCCTTTCAGGGTTTGGCAACTTTTGGCGTTGCTAAAGAAGTTTAAGATTCATTAGATTGCGATAAGAAAATCTTATAATATTCGAAATTGGAAATATTATTGAAATTCCGGAACTTATTCTACGAAGTAAAGAGTAACGATTTGGAGTAATATCTGATGGATCTCGTTACCTACATTAAGATTAGTGAAAACTCCGTGCACCACCTAATGGCAAATTGCTACAGCAGCCCATGGACATCTATAAGCACCTTCATGTACAGGGTTCTATATAAAGTCACTCACAGGTTCCTTGCTAACCTCGAGCACTACGATGATTGCCTCATATATAAGTGAGCCGACAACCATGTACATCCACCAAAAGTGCTTCACGGTAGAAATAGTTGTTGCAGTGGTAACTCCGGTCGAACTACACTGGTTCTGCCACCTGGCTGGTCATATTTACTTGTCAACTTGTTACAGATATGTTAAGCCGTCTATTAGACTTACAAGATACCGATATCTATTGCAAGTATATAACACAAGAATGATTGTTTAAGTTACTTGTAACTTCCGACACGGTTTAAACAAATATAACACATTAAGCGGTCAAAGGTCTTCTAAGAGAAAGTTATGTTTGGTATATGTAAGCTATGGCTATGTAAGCTTATGTAATTGAGATGTTTATGGTGACTTATGGAAATAAATTGCATACTGATACGATGTGAATATATTATAATTATGCAAATTAAACACATAAGCGGGCAATCGTATAATTTGATAATAATTTGGTGCGGAATCACGTAAGCTTAAGTAGTGATGCTTATTAAAGTTTGTAAAAAATGATGAGAAAATTTATTAGCAATTTATTATGTACCCAGGTTATACTTTTAACTTATCACTTGCTATGTTCCCGTACTTGGCTTCGTGACAAAAAATGTTTCACTCGCTAACTATTGGGTTTGCTAGACTCCTACATTCACCCTGTAGCCGGAGAGTAGAATATGGCTACGGTATCCACTGCCTGTCGTAAGAGGCAACTAGAAGAGGTTCCTGGGGTTGCGGGCTAGAGTGGAAGCTCGAACCGCCCAGCCAGCAACCCCGAGAAGGAGGGCGGCATGTGTGGCTGCATGTCGTCGCAGACACCGAAAGGTGCAGGGGGACAGTTGCACGTCCCCGTGCAACTGTCCCCCGTCATCACGAGATGAGCCTGTAAGGGGCACCGGAGTCTCCAGTAAGCACTGAGGAAGGCTACTGAGAGGGTTTTAGTGGGTAAAAACCTCACATAACCCGGAATCTCTCACAAGGTTTCGGTATATCTGTTGAAGGGTCCCCCATCACCCAAAAACAAGGTACCTCCTGCATAAAAAGTGATAAGTACCCTCCGGGTAGCAAAATTATATAAGGCATAATATATAGAAGTTTGACACCTTCTATAGCCATCAAAAGTTTGCTAATTTTTAGCTGTCTCTTTTTTATTTAAAATGGAAATACGAAAGTCTGATCTCAAAGGGACGTGATTAACATAGTTGCTGTTCTTGAATAGCGAAAAATCTAAATCAAAAGTAGGATATAGACAGACCAGTTATTTCATGTAAATCAGGCCAGTGATTCTTGCGTGATTGAGTAACACACTATTTTTTATATATTAGTATAGATACAAAAGTATTGTTCGATTCATAAATAAATATAATTAACACTATCATCTTACATACCTACATTATATGGTGTAATTTTTATGTATGTCATACAATTTAAGTACAATTTGTATAAATTAATTCTTGTAATAAGCCTTACACGTTCATATCGTTGATAAATCACTGTTATCTGATTTCATAAGTTGATCCTTCTACATTTCATAACCATACCTTAAAAGACCCGGACGTGAACTTTTCATTACTTTAAACGGATTATGTTCGTGTATCTTCGAATGATCACTTTCTCTCGTACCTTACAAGTACTTCCACACGACATTGACTAATGCCACATATGTTTTCTTTCTTTAAATCCTTTTATCTCCATACAATACATCGACGTAACGACGTAAGACGCAATCCGACGATAATGCCTTTCGGCTTCAAAGATTTAATCGTGTATATTTATGACCATCATCAGAGGAGTTTTATTTAATTGAACTATTCGTCTTCGGTTATTTGTCGGCTGATTTATACATTATTACTATCATTAAACAAACCCAATACGTAAAAGGAACAGCATTTGGAACGGAATCACAAATTTATTAATTTGTTATTCGAATTTGCAAAAACTGATGAATTAAATTTTATAAAATTTGTTGTAAAAGATGTAGCATTTAATAATGATATTTTCAATATAATTCTAATTTTGATTTGTAATAATGCGTGTACAAATTTAAATGTTAAAATCATTTGATTTATATATATATAAGGCGACCACCTTATCCTCGCGAGTAGCAAAGCAATTGTGATCGACTTCATCTAGAACTTCGGTTATATATGAAGTTTCTTACAGATGTCCATGGGCGGCAGTCACTACTTACGATTAGTATAACTGCAGTTTGCTACAACAATCTGATAAAAATCTTATCCTTGATTTATTAATTTTGTGTATATTAAATTTGATGCTTCTACAATAATTTTAACTATTTAATTTTATTCTTTCGTATTTCTATGTCCTAGTAGAATCAAAAAATGATTTCCACACCGTATAACCAACAAATAACAATAGGTGAGCTGACTTTCATCGGATTAAGATCCTTTATTAAGACACTGACAATCGACACTCGACTATAGCAATTGTCGCCTACATTCAAAGCAATCTTTAGCTTGTAAAGAGTGCAGGCTTTTCAACAATGCCCATTTCGACACAGAGCTATACGTGCTAGCATTGTGATCAAGATGGTGTTGCAATGCTCTGCCACCATAGATATCCTTTACTCATTTTAATTCCTCGTCACAATGCAACATTCTATGTTGTACAAGATTTTAAATTATGAAGTATAAGTTTAACTCAAATATATTGTAGGTTTTAAAAATAACCGTGTTATTTCGTTCATTATTGTGTCAGTCGGATATGAAATACGCAGTATTTTGTGCGTGCTATGACGAGAAGTAAAAAGTAAATTAGAAGTTGTATTTTGGATCTCTGTGTAATGAATCCGATACTAAAATACAGGAAATCCTACCATTAGAATAACATTCAATAACATTTGCATTCATAATGTTTGTACAGTGTTATTAATGAACTCAAAGATAGTATTGAATAAAACTCAAACAACGCAAAACGAAAACAATCAATTTAACACTACAGCACGACAGGCGGTCGGCGATCGACATTATTATTATTTTTCCTCTATCATGTTTATGAATAGTAGGAACTCCTAAATGACCATTGAACTAAATGAATGTTGCAATATTTTAAGTGATTCACGGCGGATATAGTAGGTTTATTCCTTTTTCAGTTCACGATAATAATTCATAGTCGTGAATTCCCTTCTCTTTATTGCAAAAAGATATAATATGTTTGCACGATTTATGTCCTTTTATTTCTAACATATCGGATATCCGTGACTTTATCGACTTGAAAAAGTAGGTATTTATTGCTTGATTTCTATGTATGCAATAAAAAATGTATATCAGCAAGCCTTTAGCAGCAATTAGATAATAGATAATATTACTTTTCTTCTTAAAAATAAAATATGTCTCAACGCTAAATAACCGATAACCAATAAATATTATTCGTTGAAAAGTGATGTGATTTACAAGAGAGATCCCTAACCTGGTGAGACCTTTGGCGGGCGGAAACCGTGAACTGTCGATGTAACTCAAAATGAAATATTCCTTCCTTGATCAAATTTCCGCATGACTTAAAAGGCAAGAGAAAAGCGGAATTGGTGAGGGGTTAAAGTGACAGCGGTGTCAGGCTCTAGTGTATACTAGTTAAACGGGTGAAATGTGGGAGAGGTCCTTACATAACGTGTTCTAAGTTAGTCCGCTAGAACACATCTGATACCTATTACAGCTTTTGATCTGTTATATGATTTTATAAGACTGAAGTAGCAAACGATCATGCTGTCTATGCGATTGTCAATAAAACAAAAATGGACATTTCTTATTTTTCCAATGCTGAAAAGGGTTTTTTGTGAAATTCATCACTTATGCGTTAACTATTTTGGAGTCTATAATTGCCTAAAATTTAAGTTAGCCGACATCTACATCCTTTTATCTGTACACAAGATCTTTATATTTTTTGGTGTTCATTATCTACGGGCAGCAGTTATGACATTGAAATTCATAAAAAAATTAAAACTTTCTATGAACTATTTTATAGTTTTTATAAGTTATGAACATAATAAATGGTTAGTCAGTTCACCTAATCTTTACTGGTAGTTGTTGCTATCTGTTATCGATATATAAAAAGTAACTTATAATATGTCTGTAACATATCAATTGTTGTCGTTGCTAATATCGACCATGTGATGCTGACTGACATTTATAAATCGACGCCAGAAAGCAATCTTGTCGTATCTCAAAAAATGCACTTTTGAAAAACAAAAAAAACATTATCTTTATTTTACATGGTTTAGGTACTAGTATCTTATTTTGTATATATTGAAATTCAAACTACAAACTATTATATTTTATCCATGAAACTATTCTAAAAATTAGTGTAATTGATTTTACGTATAGGTATACCGAAAAATCGTATGATTTCGAGATACGATAAAATCGCTTTCCTGCGTCGAAATGTTTCTTTCTGAAAAATGTCTGACCGAAGAAATATTTTCAAGATAATGTTAAATTGCTTTAATTTTATTGTAGGTAAAGATTTGTTAAATAAGAATAACTAAAATGTTTCAGTGTATTGTATTCAATAATACTAAAATTTATCGGATTTTTTTAACTCACTAAAAATATGCAAAATTTTGAGTGATTTAATCTAAATATCAGTTACACCACACAAAATTGTTTATATAACATTATTTAGATAATTCTTATCCTTGAAATATTTTAGTATAATCATATCGTCTATATTTTTAAAAAGTCAAGCATACAGTCATATGCTACAAAGGTTTTTTATACCGACCCGAAGATTATTTATCACTTATTTTTGTAATTATCTGCCTTTTCAAGCTTCGAATGCACCTAAATCACTTCTTAATTACGGAAATAAATGAAAGAGCGTCGATGTAAAATTAATTAGGTAGGTACTTTTTTACTTTAACCTGAAGATTAACTTCGCGTGAATAGCGACAAGGTGGAGAGAGATTCATAATATTCTTACGTTCGTGAAATATACTCAATGACCTTAACTCTTCCATTACGAGAGGCCTGTCTCCACCATTGGGACTGTAATGGATCGATGGTGAAATGTAATGTAATTATTTTTTATACCATACAATTTAGCCGAACGGATTAAATTTCTTCATAGAGATTACTAAAATCAGACCATCAATAGTGGTGTAATGTAGCGTGCTCGTATATTATTATGTTATTCATGCAAAGGCGCAAATAATTTGCTTGTCGTTCGCCGATCATTCAAGAGAGATTTCATTTTGTGGCTAATTTTATATGAGGCCATCATGAAGCACGCTATAATTCTGTATACGTTTAAAATAAGCTAATAACGTTCTTCATACGGTAGCACTGCATACTTTAAGGTACAAATTAATATATATATTTTACCCTCATTACTTTTAAGAGCGGACGATCTGCTATTTAGGTTTTAAGCTATATAATTTTTAAAATAGATTACATTCGGCGGTCTTGTTATTGTTTTTATTCGGTCAATACATTAATGTATATTTTTATATTATTATATTTATTGTATTATGTCGTTTTTGGTTTCAGATCTTAGATCGCAATATGTTTTTTTAGAATCAATTTGTAGTATAAATTTCATTACGTGATGAATCAATTTTATTTGAATAGGTTGGGTGTAAATCGTTACGAATGATTAATCTCATCTAAGCGTAATCGTTTTATTTTAAATTTCTCCATTTCAGTTTTTACGAAAAAATGTTAAAATGGAAAATAAAAAACGTATTAACAAAGAGTTTGATTCGCAGTAACTTTCGATTTGTAAACTTTCTCTTTACCTTGAGTTGTGTGGAGGCAATGACCTGTTTGACTGATCGGAACCCTTTCGTTAGAGGGCACTCGTCAAAACGTGTCTTTACTTTACTTTTTACAACGCCATAAACTTTAATTTTATTGTGAAGGATAAATTATGTTCCTTATAATGAAGCCAAATTGAACGAATCATCTTCGGACGTTTTTGAGCATTGCGGCATTTTTTTCGGTACACTGCTCCGTTCGTTCAACTTCAATTTAAAGTGCAATTTGCTGCCGATTTTGATTTAAAATTAAAGAGATTTGTAATGCAAGTTTTTGCTTTAGCCGCTAAGTTAATCAACTCTAGATATAACTACTAGCAAACCCGTGCCCACTCCGTTGGACATTAAAAACAATTGATTTATTTGTTTACATGCCAATTTGGTAAAACATAAATAGACAGAGCATACATTACCGTGTTTCTACCCATAAAACCTGATACTATATTTCATAGAGCTTGCTTAAAAATTGGTGTACATTCGTACAAATTGTTAACCCCTATTTAACCTCTACCCTACTGGTTCTAACAGGTGGTAGAACCAGTGTAGTTCGATCGGGAAGGTACCACCGCCGCACCTGTTTCTAGAGTGAAGCAGTACTTGCGTTTCGTTGGAAGGGTGTGGTTGCTGACTTGTATTTGAGGCGAACATCCTAAACCTCGGGAGTAGCAACGCATCTGTGATCGACTTCAGCTAGAACACTTATTCTGTATGAATTTGCTTACAGATGTCCATGGGTGGAAGGCTGTGCTTTGATATGTCAGTCAGTGAGTAGTGTCGTGGATTATTATTATTAAATACACATACAACTAGATGCATCATCGACATCTGTAATCAACCCTAAGTAAGGTGTCCCAAAGTCTGGGGTTACACCAGACCAGAAGTTGGAACACTTAGGATGAATATTTCTGCCTTAGTGGTAAGGGAAAGTTTTACTAACTATTATTAGGCAGAAATAGGTGCGGCGGTGGTACTTCCGGAGTCTCTGACTATCTTAATCTGTTAAAGGAGTTTGTTCTACCACCTTGATTACCTACCTTAGTCTAGAAATGAATGAAATCATCAAATGTAAAGTCACTATAGAAGATTAATGCGGAATGCAGTCAGTAAGTTCAATCACCTTGAATTCTACAGCTAAATGTCACTCTTAAATAACTACTTTTGCCCCCAAAACGGACATAAATATAACAGCGCAAACGAACACAATCGATCTTTGCTAATGCTAACAAAACGTGTTAGTGAACATAAAATGTATGTAAATAGAAAGCTTTATTCATAGACACGTTTATCAAAACGTTACGCAACAGTGATTGATGCACTTAAATGTCAAAATGAAGACATTAGCGAAGATCGCTGTTTAGAGTTAAGAGATGGGACAGTTTATCGATATTTCAGTAATAATATTATCAACTCTAAAATGACAATATCGACAATGGTAAAATACCAATTTGAAATTGGTATTTTACCAATTTGAAATTGGTATTTTACCATTAAAAAAAGCACGCTTTCTACACTCATAGCCCCACACTAGGATTTTCTCCTGTGTCGTGGGTACCATGGACATACAAAGACGAATACAGAAGCACCCACAAGTATAAACTCATCATTCACATTTCTGCCTAGCCGGGGATCGAACCAGGAACCCATTGCGTGTCAGACCGGTATGGTGACCGCTCGGCCACGCGGGTTTTCATTGCCGATGAGATATTATCATGTGGTAAGACTGAAACTTCGATATCAAAAGATTGAAAGAAAAGGGTTGTCAAAATTTATAATCATTAAAAATTGTCTTTGAAAAATGTCCTTGTATGTACCTACAATTTATTGCATTGTAAAAAATTAACTCAGTTCTCAATTCTAAAACTTTCTGCCTTTGCTATAGGAAAAGACGCGCGTGGACAAGCTGTCGCCAGAGATGGAATTGCGGCTGACCTAAGGGTACGCCCTGTGAGGTACCGACGTCAGGTTAGGTCAGTTATGCTAATTGAAAATGATTGCACGGATGACGGAGGTACCTATTTAGGCATATTTTCGTCTGTATCTACTGCAACTAACCAAAGATATAAAATAATACAGATGCCTTGTTAAACCTAAGGATGGACTACTCTAATTAAATAAAAAAATATATACGTGACGAATAGATAACCTCTCTTCCTTTGGGAAGTCGGTTAAAAAAGTGGCGCGTCAAAATAGGTATTTAGACTACTCTTTTAGTATCGTTACATTATGGATAACAAATGAAAACTAGTAGGTACTAGTAAATAGACCATTCCAAAAATATAAACATGACTATTATTTTTTTAACGAAATGTCAAAAAAAAGTTCATTTAAACATTATCATTATAGAACTCATAGTGGGTTTTTTGTATTAATATTTTTGCAATTAATTAATTTAATATTTTTTTTGCGTATCGTAATGTTAGGCAGTGGTCTTGGTATCCGAGTGTTGTGCATAATAAACATTGCTTTTACATCCACCCTTCTTTAGATAAACATGTAGGTATGTCGTAGAATTAACGCATTGGGCATAAAACGTACTGCCGTTCCTTCTATAAACATAAGCTGCCGTACCGGTGTACGGATGCATGAGAAACTTATTACATGCCTTGCCCGTGGCTGGTTATCTTATGTAAGTAAGCTATATCCTATAAGGGAGAAGGAAATATGTAATGTTACATTCCAATAAAAGCTTTTCCTCTTAAGTAATCTTTTTAATCCTGCCGTAATCTTTTAAAAGCACGAGTAGAAATTATTTAGCTAATTTTCGCTCAAATCCCGTTTACGGGGTTATCAGAAGTCACCCCCCATTTTATTTTTTCTCTTAATGAAAAAGATGGTACAAAAATCGACAAGTACAAAGACGATTCGCGTGGCCGAGCGGTCACTTTACCGGTCTGACGTGCAGTGGGTCCCGGGTTCGATTCTCGGCCAGACAGAAATATGAATGATGAGTTTAGATTTCTGTTCTAGGTCTGGGTGTTTGTGTATGCGTCTTTGTGTGTCCATAGCATCCACGACACAGGAGAAAAACCTAGTGTGGGGCTATGAGTGTAGAAAGCACGCGTGTGTTAATAATAAATGATAATAAATGATAATAAAAAAATGATAAAATTTCACATAATATCTGAAGGTTGAATGTAAAGACAGTGTTATTTTTTTATTGTCTCTTAAAAACAACATAAAATTATATTACGTGATGTGTCTACAGTAAAAAAAGCAACGCGAAATAATATGTATTTTGGTAATGACCTTACATCATTTTCTTAATAGTATATAACCAAATGAATACGAAAAATATTCAGATTTAGTTATACATTGATTTATTTATGTTCATTTTCCTTGTTTTGATTCGCGCGGTCATTAAAACACACAAGTCGTTTATAGAAGAGTTCGATGACTCTTCATATCAAAGCTATGGCTTTATAAGGATTTCCCGATGACGAGATAGTGCAGACATGCATTGGAAAGATGCAGAACTGGTTTCACTTTTACAACCAAAAGAAAAACACGATTCGTCAATGGACGATTTCCTAATGGTCAACGACACACTTTAGATTATAGTTTAGGTATATATGCATTAATTGCAAAAATTACTGTTTAGGATTCCGTACCTAAAGGGTAAAAATGGAACTCTATTACTAAGACTTCGCTGTCCATCCGTCTGTCTGTCACTAGGCTGTAGCTCGTGATCCGTGATACTGTTTAGCACAGTTGAAATTTTCATAGAAGATGTATTTCTGTTGCCGCAAATTTTTAACGATGATTGTACGGAACCCTGCGTGCGCCAGTCTGACTCCCACTTGGCACATATTTGTATTTACAGCGTCATCAATTACTTTACTGAACATTAAATGAATGATGGTTTAAATAAAATTGTTTATTTTTTATTCAATATCGTTCTGTTTTTTATAGCACTTTTACTTATAACTCCGAAAACCGTTTTTCTTTACTAATGTAAGGAGTACTAAGGCACATGAGCGAGTTTACTTCGAAATTTGAGTCAATATATTACGATGCATATATTTCAAGGATAGTAAGTTAGTAACCGTGTAGTAATTTATAACAAAATTAGCCTCAAGCCAATGTCTGGCAGCCTACACCCATTCAATAATATAATTACATACCAAGAATCTTAGTCATAGAAATTGTTTTACTAGAAATTATTTTAAACTGATAGTATCTTTTTATAAGTTTTAAGCATTAAATGAGCGTCTATAGATGGCCATGATCATTGACCGTCAGGTGGAGTATATGATGGTAAGTCACTGTCGTCAAAAGCATATATGTGACATATGTAATATATGAGAGCAACTTCATCTAGATTTTGATTTCATACAGAACAGTTTTGTCTGAAATCAGTCACAGATACCTTGTTTGTACCGACAATTAAGACTTTTCAATTATTATCTTTGATTTAATACAAATATGTCTTTAAAAGCCATATTATTATTTAACATCGGGAAGAAACCATTAAAAATGGTAATAATAATGATATGATTTTTATTTAACTTAAGTACCTATGTAGTGAGTTATGAATGTTGGTGGGTTGTTTAGGATAATTAAGTTAAGACAATGGTCATCATGATAAGTTATACGAAGGATAATGTATCAAGGCCACATTATCGCGAAGTGTTTAAGTATGACGGACACCATATCCGGACGTAAGTAACTTCATCTTATTCAGACAGATTATTATTTATCGAAGCCTACCAGCAGAAACCAATTAACAACAAGCGGAATGCATCTCGTTTCACGAAAAAATAGATCCTATAATTTGGCCTTCGATATACATAAACATAGATTGAGACACTAGTGACATAACGTAATGTAATCAATGTACGGTACGATAAGCAATAGTAACCTGTAATCGTGTGATGAAACGCGTAATCAATATTACAAATAAGCACCAGAATTTTTGAACAACGGTCGCTTTCTTACAGCTGATATTACAGTGTCGTTAGCAATCATTACAACAATGAACATTACATTGCATTACAAATAAAGAGCTGAATTCGAATCGATAAACGCAATGTACGTGTCATATCGACGGATCGTATTATTTAAGGTATTGATAATATTTACAACACGAATGAATCACCTGTTAATGCGGTCACAGATCTTACTATTATTATTAGAAGGTTTAGAGCAGAGTTTCTCAAACTTACGCCTCTCGCGTACCGTTTCGATATTCAAAATTACGAAGAGCCCCTTTAATAATTACCTCCACTTAGAGTAGATTAACAATATAGCATTAAAGTAATAATCAGAAGGGGTTATAGACATGTAATGTTAATTTCATTTAACTCACTTACTTTAATTTTAACTGTCGAATGTGCGCCATTATCTAAGTAGCTGTCATTACGTTAATTTTATTGCTTACCCCTTACGAGCTCCAAGCGTACCCCAAGGGGTAAGCGTATCACACTTTGAGAAACCCTGGTTTAGAGGTACCAAATGATCGTGGTGGTCACTTGATGTTATGTGGTTATTATCCCATATGACTAAATAAATCAAAACTTAGTTGAAGTATTTTGGTTGATGTCAGGGGTTTTTTGCGGATTGGTACCTCCGGGCTCTTTAGTACCGTTCAGACGTTTTAACTAAGTAACGGTATTAAATCTAGTGAGTCAGTCAGAAAACTATTAACATGATGAAGCGTGATGTTAATGATATAGACATATATAGGTTATACATTCAGCCATTGCAGATTCATAGTATAAGGGGATTTGGCTAAATCGTTGTCTAAGTGTAATTTGATAGGCTTCACACATCCTCGAGAGCTTTTTATTTAAAGAACTCGCGCATACTATTCACGAGTGTTGTAAAATGTGGCTAAAATCTTTATCATCCTGAGGGGAAACCGGGATGATAAAGATGTTAGCCATATTTGGATGTTCAATATCAATAGTTAGAAATAAACAAATTTTACAACTAAGGCACTAATTACAAAATAGGTGCGTCACAAATTATCATCAGAAACATACGTAAACTAATTACGTATAAGTGAAATTAAGTAAATTGAAGTTTTGCCGACGTCTATGTTAATTGATTTAAATTAAAATAATTATTATTCGTAAGGAAATTAATTAAATAAATACAAATATGTAAGCTTCGGGTGAATTAACATTCCTTTAATACTTGGATAAAATTTCTGTACACATTACATTAATATCGAAGCCACAGATAATTAACAAGGCAGTGACAACATAAATTAATTTACCCGTTTAGGATTCCATTTCTTGTCGTAATTTTTGGCTATAGAAAAATTAAATTGTAATGTCTGTCTATTTGATTTAAAAAATTGTAAATTTATCTGTGCGAGGAAAATTATTTACAGTCGATCTTAAAGCGTATAAAGCCTATTCGATTGCCACTTTTCCGCAAAGATAGAGAAGAAGAAGGAAAGAAAATTCAAGGTGTAATATAAACTCAATAATGTTTAGAATTATGCTCAAGTACTAAGCCATGTGGAAAAGTTTAAGCATATAAAATCAATATATCAATAAAACAAAAGAAAAACGACGATTTATATATTTTGACTTCAGCCTAACCGAGAAAGATTCCGAATCTAATTCCGTGGCATATCTGTATCTGTAGATTGACCAGCATTACCAGAACATCAAAAGTTGATCGAAATTATAAAGTAAATTAAAGAAAAAGTTATGAATTTTACGGTTTAAAAACATTTTTAATACTCACAAGAATAACACTTAATACACCCACAGTGCTTATTGCTTACCAAATTTGGTTTTGCATTATTCTGCTTAAGGTTGCAGGCCCTTAAGTTGAGTAAAGGTCGTAAAAGTCTGAGTACACTGTCAATATTGGAGAGTCGGGATCCGTCAAGGATATTGAACCCTGACGAGTGCCAATACCAGGTAAGAGGAAAAAACCACGTTTAAAAAAGTGAAGATTAAAAATATTTAAACATCCATGATAAAAAAATCTGCAACTTTATCGTTCTTTTGTAACTCATTCTAAATTTGCCGTTTTTACTTTTTGGAATCATTCATTAATCATCTTTCGAGTTTAGGTTAATGTGTGAGTAACAAAATCACTGTTTGGAAAATTTGTACTGAAGATTTTTATAACAAAGAGTAGTAACCGTAACAAACAAACCTTCCTTATGTTAAGTGGTTATTACAACCTATATTCTGTGTCTTGTTACTGCGAAATAGGCGACTGAATTTTGATATTCCTTATGTAAGCTAACCATGCATGCTCATCAGAAGTTGATCGGAGAATTTATACTCATTGCCACCAACCATGGACGTTATAATCCAATCGATATTTTTTATAATAATACAAATGTGATAGGATGCTGATAGATTCTATTACTCAATGAAATTATTTTTAGATTATATTATACTATTATTTATTGAGAATGCGATGAGTTATTCTATGGTAATCCTCACAATTTTTGAGAACTACGATAGAATGACTCATTGCATTGTCAATATTAAAACAAAATTATTTTTGTCTTTTTTTTTTTCCAAGCTGTGCCAGCCCAATCGGTGGTATGTGATTCAACCTTCTAGAGCGAGGTTCGGTACGCTTGCAGTCATGCACCATGATTTGCAGAGTTAGTGGCTTGTTTTAGCTTCGAAAGAAATCTTTGCTTGAAGTTACATACATATAGAGTTCTCCGTAGTGTTCTAAAAAGGAGTTTACAAAGGAAAATTTACATAGTGGAATAAACAATGGCGTAAACCCCTCAGTTTAAATTTGACCTTTACTTAGTACTAGGAGAATAATTGTTTGAGCAACAGCACGTTTAAGATTATTATTCAGTATTCAAATGTTGACATCAACCTATTATTGTCCCACTGCTGGGCACGGGTCTTCTCACAGAATGATTGAGTTTTAGGCCATAGTCCACCGCGCTGGCCAAATGCTAATTGGTAGACTTCACGCACCTTTAAGAACTCTTTTTTTATACAAAACATTTTTTTATATACACGAATGTTTTCCTTCGCCGTAAAGCAGTGATAATTACCGAGTTTCAATCATTAGGCTATCACTGCTCAGTATTCAAATACCGTAATAAATTTAATGAAGACGTCATAAAGCGGGCAATTTCTAAGTTAAATTGTGCATTACAACATAACAAAGTTATAAGACAATACGAGTCTGAGCCACCT
>DWNE01001740.1:0-20866 GCA_018249875.1 Cecropterus toxeus | reverse complement strand
CGTTGAGGGTAAATGCCCGCCGGGAAAGAGCTTGAAATGGGCATCGCGCTCGAAGGACTCTGGTTGTGTTCCGTTGGAGATCCCGTAGTCCTCCACACAGCGCTGAGGACGGGCACCGGGGGGTTTTTTAGTGCGGTAAAAATCCTACATTACCCGGCGTTGCTCCCACAGCGTCAGGTACCTTTTGAAGCTTTTCCCCCTCGATGGTTGAAACCCGGCCTCTCAATCGAGAATCTGAGGTTCAAATCCTAGGCACCATTGATTGAGCTTGTGTTGGACCTAGCAGCAAGCAGCAAATTTCGTAAGCAACATTAAAAATGCCACCGTGGCATAAAGATACACTTTAGGACTAAACTTGCCAATCATTCGTGAGATATAGAACCCCAGCGGAATGACAAAAATAAATATTTAAGCTTTTCTGCATTTTTATATAACATGGCGCGTAACAGAAATATGTGACGCGTAACACAAAAATGTGACGGCAAATTTCTCTCATACATGTAAAAAGAAGTTTTACTACAATAAACTACACATTACGTTACGTGCGTACTTCCTATGCTATTTTTATACGATTGAAGTAGCAAACGAACACGCTTTCTACACTCATGGCCCCACATGCCATGGACACACAAACACGAATACACAAGCACCCAGACCCAGACCAGAAATCTAAACTCATCATTCATATTTCTGTCTGACCGGGAATCGAACACGGGACCCACTGCACGTCAGACCGGTATGGTGACCTCTCGGCCACGCGGGTCGTCGATCCAGTCCAACTAAAGTAAGTGGTCACTGCCGCCTATGGACCTTGTTTTGCTAACTAGTGTAGTTTGGAGGTTGTTAAGGTTGAGGAAGATTAGAATTACAGATACAGATTTTGCCAGGTGGTAGAACTAATGTAGTTCGACCGGGGAAGTACCATCGCCACACCTATTTCTAGCTTGAAGCAGTTCTTGCGTTTCGGTAGAAGGGTGTGGTTGCTGGCTCACTTTTATATGAGGCGACCATCGCAGTCGTCGGGAGTAGCAACGCATCTGTAGTCGACTTCAGATAGAACCCCTGTTCTATATGAAGTTGCTTACAAATGTCCATGGGCGGCACTAACCGCTTACCAGGTGGACTGAACGCTCGTTTGCTACTTCATTCTTATAACTACTCCCGAGGACTGAGATATTCGCCTAACATAAAAGTGAGCCGGCAACCTCACCCTTCCACGGAAACGTAAGAACTGCTTCACGCTAGAAATAGGTGTGGCGGTGGTACTTCCCCGGTCGAACTATGTTGGTTCTACCACCTGGAAAATCTCTATGAAAATACAGTCTTTTCCTGCAAGTCAGGGTAATAAAGTGGCGTGATATATCTTATCAGCATATCAACCCTACGACAACGTAAAACCCTACAGTGCAGTGCCTTCGCCTATCGCCCCTATGCAAATATTGAGCGGCACTGCATTTGTAATGAACTTGAACATTATAATTGCAAATTTAACAAAATATAGCCCTTTTTCATTTTTAAATTTTAACCTTTTCACATATACTTCCTCGATCCATATAATTATGAAAATACAGCCTGTGTAGTATAAAATACTGATAAAGCGTCTTATTATTGCACCTATACATTTCATGCGGCTTAAACTTTAATTTAAGTGCCAAGTTCTGCCACAGGAATGACACAATCATTTTTATTAGAACATAATAGAGAGCCATGTTTTAATTAAATAGGTAATTATAACAAAACAAACAATGAATAAATGCACGGTCATTGAGTATCACTGCGGTTAATGTACCTACATATGTACCTACTGTCATTTCCGTACCTATTTTATTTGTATAGGCGGCATCGCTGCCATTTCTTATCACAGCGGTGTAAAATGCACGCATTTTCGGACGGTCAGGAAAGGTGGATGACGCTTTGATTCGTTCTACACTCATAGCCCCCAGTAGTATTTTCTATTTCATCGTGAGTGCCATGGACAAAGGCGAATACACAAACACCCAGACCCAGAACAGAAATCTAATTGATCATTCACATTTCTGTCTGGCGGGGGATCGAACCCGGGACCTACTGCGTGTCAGATCGCTTTGGCGACCGCTCCGCCACGCGGGTCGTCGATATATTAATTAATGTCTTTCTAATGTCATTCCGATACTAACGGATCGGTTAGCGCAACCGCACATAATGAAGTATCTTCTGTGTACTTATTGGGTACTTCATCATGTGTGATTTTGGACGATAGTAACGTCGTACACTAAACGATTGCTAGCGCGTTTGCTGCAAGAAAACGACAAAAGGTGAAACCGCGTAAAGTGCATTTGAGATGATTTTCAATTTGTTATGTTACTCAGTTTATTCGCCTACTACATTTTACAACACTAATGATTTCTATTGCATTTTATTGTTTTTAAAGTATTAACCACTTTAAATGCAATAAAATGAATAATAATAATAATCTATCAGATAACTCAAGTGAAGTATGTTGTTGCAATTTGCTATTTCCTCGTTCGCGGTGAAATACACTAATTCTCATACTTATGATCATAATATTAGAAGATAAATAAATAAGTATGTATTTCTTTTGCCCAATTGTAGGTTCCAGGAGAACAAAAAAGAAGTCCAGGATATACAGGCTATTCCAGGATAATACATCACGTCCATGATTTTAGGGTGCATTAGTGAAAGATAAACTTCGCGAAATATACCAATATTCACCGTAACGAAATAAATAAGGCAGTAAAGCACTTCGTAGTTTATTCAATATCTAAATTTTAAACACAACAGTGGATTATATTTCAGTGCGATCTAGCTTAATTTTAACGGTTGGGTTAGCCATACGAGTTTAACCTTATTCAAGATAATCCAGGAGATCACTGTAGTTTGTGTATTTAATCGATGAAAAAACAAGTCGTCAGTTTTTTTTTATCAGAAAGGCCACAATGAATTCTATGAGACCTGCGGGCCGCTAAGATATAGTCCCGGGCCATGTGTTTCCGACCACATTTGTTTTAAACTGTTGCTGATAATCATTATAGCGTTTCCACACTTCACACTACAAAGTTAGATACACAGTATCCCATTGTTACCCATTTCCTGGCAGTGACAAAAGCTAACACCTAATCCAGCGATACATCCTGGCATCGGTCCGTCCGAACCAATCTATCTAAAGTGGGAGCCGTCCGTCCCTAAATTGGATTAAATTGACTGCATACGACTATGGCGAGTCTGTTAACTAAATCTCCCGTATAAAGTAACGATGAGTGATGCTTATTGGATTAAAATGGTTTATCTGGAGAGCCTTTATTCGCTGTGGGAACGGGCTCGCTGATCTCTTTATTGCATTTTTATCATATATACCAAGGTGAAATAAGAAGGTAGAATCATAAATGATCATTGTCACCCATTGTCATTTTTTAAAATTTATTAATAGGGAGCTTCTGGGGTTGCAGGCGGCAAGAGTGGGAACTCTAACCGACCGGCCAGGTGACACCGGGAAGAACGGTAGTATTTGTGATCGCATACTGTCGTAAGGACCAGACGATGCGATGGGCCCAGCCGCTCACCTGGGTTGAGCCCGATGGGGCAATGCGCTCAGAGGCCTCTGATTGTGTTCCTTTGGAGATCCCTGAGTTCTTTTCGCAGCGCCGAGGACAGCCACCGGGGGGTTGTAGTGCGGTAAAATTCCCACATAACTCTTACATAAAAAAAGACCATCACAGACATCTGTTATCGTAACCAGGTAAAATCAGTCTCATCCAAGGTTGGTCACAGAGGCTTTGATACCCCTGCGTACTAAGTTAAAGCGCTTCGAATAAGTATGTTTCACTTACCACAGCCTTCAAAACGGAACATAAGTTTATCTTACTTTTGTTTAAGCCATATATCATCTATTCCCAGTCTATTTACGGATAACATGAGTATCCTTTAGTTAATTTTGTACATTTAAGGTCACAAAACAATAGAAGTTATTTATAACATGATTATCGAAACTCAGTTTCCTTAATCGCCTTACGACCCGTTGACATGACTATAACTGTTTTACGTTCGGCTTAACGGATCAAAAACAGTCTAGGGTACGGTGGCGTAACGACTCGGCGCTCCGGTGGAAATGATGAATGATGGACTGGTCTGTAATGGCGCGGAAATAAGACGTCTCGGTCCGGAAACGAGCCAGCATGAAGGCAGTCACTTAGCCGGATCGCTCATTTTGCTGCACCGTGATCCATCATGACCTGGCATAAAGCACGAGTCATGTTGTTTATTATATTGTTAGAATCCCGCGGCTTTACGTGAGGAAAATATGAGTTTTAAACCGAATATAATTGAATTTAGTGTTCAAGTTTACGGAGATAGGTTGAAAAATAAATTTAAAAAAACTTTTATGAATTTGCAAAATAACAAACTTCAGTCCCGCTACTGATAAGTAATTATCTTTTGAAGTGAAAACTTCTAAACGCCTTGAACACTTTATGGATGAACAAAAATCATGGAACTATTTTCTCCTATTTACAGATAGCATTTTTGTTTAATTATATAGCCTAAGCCATCTTGAAAACTAAAACTATTCTGATGATATGTCATACGTCACAAACTGTTAAGCTGCTTGGGCTCTAGAGCGTGCCAAAGATACATACATAAAACATGCATGCATACGGTCGAAAACATTAAAACAAGTGTATACGTCAGATCTTATGAGACTATGAAATTTAAGACGCAAAATTTGCTGAAATTCGCATAAAATTTGAACCCAGTGGCCCCCAGATAATGTCTAATTCGGAACGCCTTGTCTATCTTCAAAGTAAGCAATAGTAGCTTTGTTGTCATTGAAGATTGTATTGTAAAAAAATAAAACAGAACATTTATTCAAGTACAAGATGGCGACAAATTATCACATAACAGCGGTTACATATTACATTACAGTTCAATGTATACTTCATATGTATTATTCATAGTATATTCCTACAGTCATTTCAATTCAATATATTTATTACGTTATGAGTAGGTATCTCAATAATACAATCTGAAATTCTCAGAAGTTAATTCTCCCGACGCGGTTTTGCTTTATTAAATCCTCTGAGCAATAAGTCTGTTCTCATGACCTTATATCTTAGCTCCCTCTGTATGAAGTTCTTGGAACTAAATCTGTACTGCAATATGTACTTATTTACTTGGCAGGGTTATTGTGACTTATGGAATCTTCGGTAATGCCAGATCGTACTCAAACTACGTAATGTCGGGCCTAGTTAACAGTCAAATTAATGGCCGCTGGGCTGGGTGGCAGCTTTACATATTTTTATGCTCTTCCATACTGCGGAGGAAACCTTGGTCCCGATGATTGCTGAATAACAGTCCTTAAATATAATTTACGACATATTGGAATTATTATGCGTTCCATGCTAGGCAGATCTTCTAAGATATTCTAAGTATTATGGGTGCCACGCTCCGATTTGTAGACATTTCTATTTATTTGTTCAGTTGTTAGTTCTTTGCTTGTTAAAAACTGTCTCATCAAAACTCGGATCCATTTATTAATGAAAGTATGTTAATCGGTCACAATTTACAAAATCCTAAACATAAATGCTTTACACCCTTTTTACATATATCTGCATTCGGTCATGGACTGCCTGATAGAAAGCAGTCGCCGTCACTTATGGACATTTGAAACACCAGAGAAGTCGCCAATGCCTATCCGGCTTTGTAGAGGTCTTTTTGCACCTCACTTGACCGCATGTCATAATTTTCAACAAGAATAGTTATTTGAGAACAAATACATTTTATTTAAGAATATATATATGTTCTTCTATATGTTTATTATACAAGTTCAGCGGCCCAGAATTATTCGAGTGTCATGATACGTAAATATGCATGAAAACATTGAAAACAAAATTTCTATGACGCATATTTATAAGGAACGTTGCATAAGGTCAAAGAGAACGGGAGCCGATAACTATGCGACCCAGATGCAAACACCTACGCGTATCAATACCTCAGTCAACACATTCAGATACTACACAGAACTTAATAACGATAGCACAATTCTGGATATCTCAGGAGGCAACTGGATTGAATCCAAGAGCAGAGGTGGTAGAACATATGTATATGGTTAGACAGGGGACCGCCACCACATTTTTGCGTAAAGCGGTTCTTGTGTTTCGGTGGAAGGGTGTGCTTGCCGGTTCATTATGAGGCGAACATCTTCGTCCCCAAATCAGGTAGACTTTAGGCTCTTTTCTACTTTAATACTTAAAAAAACTGAGATACTCGTTCATACTGTCCATAATCTTTCCCACTGCTAAAATCGTTGCACTAAATATAATAAGGACGAACAATTTTCATAAATATTTCTTTGGCACTGTCCCCATTGCATAATGAGCGAGCGACAAATGGCTTCAACAGAATTTCTGTCATAACAATGCAAATCTCTTGTTTCATTTTATTATTTTCTTTCTAGACGATTACTGGGATTCAATTACCTCAAGTTGTTCTTGCTCAGTTTGGTAAATTGTTTTAGTTTAATTTTCAATGCTTCTTTTTTTTCGACTTCTTTTTTATTTCTCAAAGTTTCCTTTTTAGGTAAAAAATTAATTAAGTTTTCGACACATATATGTTTACACTACGTTTCGCTATAGGGGTGTGGGATGAATGGATGTATGTGTCCCAGTAGAGGGCACTATTATTCCTAATATGTATTTGTTTGTGTATAAGTATTTGAAAATTGTATATAATACCGTTTCGATCATATTTATTTATTTATTTATTTTATTCACAAAATCCACAGCTGGTAACAATCAATTAACGCGCTAAACTAATAATATATGTCTTGAAGCCAATTACCGATTTACAATATACTTATTAAACTAAAAAAACATCACATAGTATTCACCACATTACTTAAAAATAAAAGCATGAGATATAAACCTTTTTTAAAAGTAAATAAAGCGCTCGAGATTTATTTAATTTAAGACAAAAGAAGAGTCTGAATGTTGTGTGTGTGTGTGTATGTGAGAGTGAGTGAATGTGTCTGAGTGAACTTGAAACAAAGTTTAATTATATATCGATATTTTAAAATAAATAAATATAAACATGATGCTAATAAAATTATGATCATAATATTAATTATTAAATTTAATTGTAGATATAATTATAATTATAATAAAGTTGCTGCTATAAATGAAGAAGGTCGTAGAAATAGTATGGTTCGACCGGTAGAAGATATGGTTGTCGGATAAATAAAAAAAGATAATAATGTTGTTCTCATTTTCATATGAGCCGCCATCTTAGTCTTCAGGATTAGAAACGTAAGTATAATAATTAACTTCAGCTAAGACATTTGTTTCACATTATATTCTTATAGTGTCCAGGGGCGATAGCGGCAAAATACCATCTGATGGACCGCATGTTAGTTATTTATTTATAGTTATAAACAAAAAAGCACACATTTTACCATAATTATGTATTCCAAATATCAGTCATAGCATACACATAGGTTTCGTTGCAATAAAAATATGCTTAAAAAAATTGCGCCCGTAATTTTTAATGTAATGCGGTTACTTGAAAATAGGACAAATAAGCTTCATTTCGAGCTATATTTCCGTAAAAGGCAGATATGATTATCAATTCCGGGCACATGCTCCGTAAGCTGACGTGAAATCCTTGCTCAAAGGGAATGCGAGGCTTTTCAGGGCGAGCTTGCTTTTAGCCAAGCTACATACTGTAGGTACTAAGAGAACGCTGAAAGGCTAATAATGCTCGCTGGTTGAATGAAGACCGGCTTCATACGTCAGTTGTCATGTGACACAGGGTAATATTTTCTGTTTCTCTATCTGCTTTTATATTGTTTCATTGCAGCTGTTTAAAACTACAAACTTACTACTTTATAGCTCTTGTTTACTTGCATTTTAGTGATTACGTAATAAAAGTCTTCCGTGGTAATTGAAATTACCTGACGACTAAGCTGGAATGCCTCCTTTACGTGTTTCTTTTTTATTTTACATTCAACACTAATAAAATTGTTGCTATGAGGCCTAAATAGATGTATTGGTGGTTCCGAAATCGGACGATTCCACGATGAAGATATTAGGACGTATAGAAAGTATTAAAGCATCACTATTTGCTGTTTAGGAATATCTGGTTGCACGACAAAGAAATGTAGACCATTATCGCAGAACAGTTTTGCGTCGCATTTATTATATAAACTATGTTTGAAACAGTTTTGTTCGCGTTAAATAATAACTGTTACGTTTTATAACTGCAACGGACGTTTCAGTAGATTGATCCTTTAATTCAAACGAATTCAGTCATCTTTTCCATATTTTTGAGGTTGGCCGTGGAAGTAGGTCTTTCTTAATTGGCACTTCTCCAACAAGACCTACTCCTACTTGCAATAGCTCCCGCTGTCTACTTCATGCCATTACTCCATCTTTGGCAGTGAGATTTATGCTCGTTATTTCATAAGCGGATCGAGTACACTTCCCTCTCATGACTTACAAATTTTAAATAACTTTAATGTAATGTTCAATGTATTTTAAATTATAAATTTTAATTTAGTTAACTTTATTCACACCACACATAATAATAATGGTTAATTAAAACTTCGACAAAGGTCAATATACCCAACGATCAATAAAACAATGGCGAATCAGCAAACGTTATTCTCTTATTATTATATCTTGATTGAGTATTTAAATTCTAAAAGTTAATTTTCAAGCTCCACCGGCCAATGGTTCAGATAAAACCATTTGAGCAGATTTCATTAAGTTCCTTTATTAATAGTATTTTATCTTTTATTGTCAAAGATACCTGTTAGATATTATAATGTTAGCTTCTTTATGACTTTTTATAACATCTGCGATAGAAATATTGTAATTAAACAAGATCGGTGTCGTCTTGAAATTCTATTTTGGACACGATTTAATATAACAAACTCTAATCATTGCGAAAGTTTTGTGAAAACAGGTAAAGAGCCAAAACCGTTTAAATAAAAAGAGGCATTTTATTCCATCAAGTTCTCTATTTGACACCAAGATAAGACATAAATAAACAGATGTGTAGTTCATGGTTTACCCATTTCTTTTCTGCTATAACATCTTCTATCTATGATTATTTTATATTTGATAGTGCAAGACGGTTTGACGAATTCGGTGGGTAGGAGTAGTCACTTCAAAAAATTGTTAAATTTACAACAACGGTTTCGCATAAAAATACGACATACTTCATAGATAAAAAGGGTGCTTACGAAAAATCAGGATTGTCGCTTTAAAAATCAAAATACATGTCTATTACATTTTTGTAAAAAGGTTACGTACAAAAAGGCTGTCAAAGAGTGCGAACACACGATGAAAGTAGGTAATTCAATAAAGAGCACTCGAGTTCGGGTTAATTGAATTTGCAGCTCGAACGGAAACCGCCATCTTTGTGGAAATTTTAAATGTACAGTACTTACGTAAGGTGGAATAGCGACGGGGAAGAAAATTACCTGAAACAATAAATTCGACATCAGTATAACGTGGTTAAAATGGTATTTAATAATAATGTTTATGCAACTCTATGTAATCACCATCGTCGTAGTGTTCAAATTTTAAGGCTTTTACGATATCTTCAGGAGTAGCGATGCGTTTGTACTAGTTTTAAGTAACACTTCTTGAATATTGGGTTGTTTAGGCATATAGAGCTACAAAGCTCTTTATAATATATAGTGTATACAAGTGTGAACCTAGAACAGATTCATGATTTAGATCTCGATTGACTGAATAGCGGACCCGGGATCTTTTACATTTTAGATTTATGATTGTTTTTTAAAAACCAAAACGTACAAAAACCGGCGCGCAAGTGGAAAATAGCTGTATATACTTAGTAAATAATTACCACATGAAGACTAAAGCGGTAAGCTCTAAACTCAAAATTATACCGACATAATTACAAACAATCCCGTCGTTAGTGTCAATATTGCGTCACCGACCGCTGTATAATTTGCTTTAATTAATTGTACACAGTCCTTTGAAGCTGCCTCTGTCGTTATAAATTATCTACGCACGTACAAGGTGGCGCTAGTTGTAATGATTTGTTGTACGTATCATGGCTTCTATAAATTACGTGTCCTGTACAAATAGTGATTAGTAGTAATGCGCCGAAATTCGGTTTAATATATACTTTGTCGGAATAATTTTTACTTTGGATTTTCGAATAGAAGGAATGGAGTTCACGACCGTCGTCATGCGTTGTTATTATATGTAATTATATTATTTATATTTAAGAATCAAAACAAGTTAATGAATCATTATTATGCCCTAATATATAGTACAATTATATGATTCCATATTCTAATCCAGACACAAGATTATATATACATGAATAATTAACAGTATGAATATGAATAATTAGCAGTGATAGCTTAATGGTTGAAACTCGGCCTCTCAGTCGAGGATCCGGGGTTCGAATCTCAGGCACGCACCACTGATTTTTCTAAAATTATATGCGTATTAGAATTTATTTATCACTGCTTTACGGTGAAGGAAAACATCGTGAGGAAACCTGCACATCTAAGAGTTCTCATAAAAAAAAGAGTTCTCAAAGGTGTGTGAAGTCTACCAATTCGCACTTGGCCAGCGCGGTGGACTATGGCCTAAAACTCTCTCATTCTGAGAGAAGACCCGTGCCCAGCAGTGGGACAATAATGGGTTGACGAGAATTAACAGTATATCCGCTATAAGTGTCAGTATTACATGACTGACCGGAGTATAATTTGTATAATTTCCTTTTACTACTCTACAGTCCTTTGAAGCAGCGTCTCTGTCATTATAAATTATTTATCTATGCGCGCAGCACGAGCGAGTAGCGTTCGCTGAAATGATTTGTTGTACTTATTATGGGTTCCATAAGTTTGAGCGCCGTGCTAACTAGGGTGACCAGGAAATGTCCTTAAAGATTAAGCGGGGTCGTTAACTTCAATTCAATCATGAACATATTACTTTGTAGATTTGCTTACATTTTGACTAGTATCTTCTAAAGGTTTTAATAAGAAACGAATTTTTTTCATACATTGTATACTATAGGGATTTTGTGCTTGATTTTCCACCAATTTGAAAGGTGAACTATTTTTTGCACGTTTTTTTCGTTAGATATGTTATGGTTGTTTCAACATAAGCCTTTCTCAATATAAAATATAAAATAGACAATAATCATAAAACGCAATTAATTTATAAGCATTTTTTTTTAATTACTTTTTATTATTTTTTAAATTTATTTTTTATATGTAGATTTCCTTTTAATTATACCATAATAATATTAAGAAATTATTGTTACCCTAACGTATAATGACAACAGTCAAATGCATTATAAAAAAAAATATATATGCGCGTGCCTTCGTCGCTGTCAATGTCAATGTCAATTTCAATTATTATTTAGTCGTAAATCATAAATTTATGTTAACAAAAAAAAATACAGCCGTAATGTACAGGATTTTCTTACTACAACGAAGACAGATTTTTTGTACGATAAGCTATACTGAATTTATTGTTGTGTTAAATAGATTACGAACCGTTGATTTCGCGGTGTACATCTAATCTTATTCGCTCTCCATATACGAGTACAAAGTAAATTACATATATAGTTTTACAAATGTCAAAGTTCATGTACAAAGTAAAGATTTATTGTTTCGAAAAAGATATGCAGTGTCAAACATAAAAATAATATGAATAAAAATTTCTTCACCCGAAACTATTCCTACATTTTAAGTGAATAAATGTGTCGTACCTACATTAGTTGGGTAATTTATTCGAAAGTCCAAATATTACGACTTTCCATTAATTATAATATCAGGCTCTATTGTGAACAGTTGCCAACATTGAAGCCTACGATGGTTACGTAGACAAAGGGTACTATTACATACACGCGATCCGACTACTTGTTGATGGGATCGTTGGATTAGTTATGAGAAATATGGCTGTGATAAATTATTAGGGAGTGGACATTACATGCGGTATATTGAAAAAACTATTTCTACGCTCAAAGCCCCACGCTAGGATATTCTGTGTCATGGTTACCATAGACAAACAAATTCGAATACACAACCATCCAGAACCAGAACAGAATCTGAACTTAAATTTAGATGTTTCTTTGGCCGGGGATCGAACCCGGAACACACTGCGTGTCAGACCGGTACGGTGATCGCTCCGCTACGCGGGTCGTTAAAGGAATAAGGTTATCATTAGTGGGTTGCAAAATAACGCATGGGTACAGATTTAGACCAACTGTAAGTAGAGGCTTATAAATAAATTTTATATACATTATATAAATGTCGTTACTGCGACGGATGTTGATTAATTGTGACGAGCTTTTTTTCGTGATATATCCGTAAAACCAACTGTTAGTATGACTCGTACTTATGCATTTGAGGTTAAACTTTCATGAAGCAAGACTGCGCGTTGTAGACTAAGAATTCAGATGTTTTATTCGCTTCAATCGGTTTGAATTCATACAAGTCTCTATGTCTAGAGTGAATCAGTTTTTGCGTTTCGCTGGAAGGGTGTGGCTTACATATGACGCGTTAATATTGATTCGGAGTGGCAAGGAATCTGTAATTGACTTTAGGTACATCCCCTGATATATATATAGAGTTAATTACAGATGTATGGCCATCTATAATGAGTACGTCCCCTGATATATATGAGGGTAATTACAAATGTATGGACATTTATAATGATTTCAGTGACTACTTACTGGAGCTCGTCTACTATTTCACTTATAAAAAGTAAGTTTTTTTTTTAAGTGTAACGTCAAATAACGCCGCTTGTAGGGACATCGTAGAATCTCTTTCCTTTTGTCTATGCCTCGAGTCAATCGGGAAGATGGCAGGCAGCCAGGAAGAAAGTATTGCCTCGTGTGTGCTCCGGTGAAGTCAATATTTGTGTAGCAACGACGAGACAGAAACCACCGCACTATAATTATAGTATGAGGTTGTATGCTGTATGTAAGCTTTCTTTAGAATACTTTGGTAAGGAAAGAGTGAAAAATCAAAAAATTGTGTTACTCTTTCTATGTTATATTCCAAAAATTCTTAAAAATATTTACGTTTATTTAAACGAGTTACATTGATGATTTGATGTTTTTATTATTAAATGCAACTTGGACTTTGTAAGCCTAATACTTTATCTTCGCTATGTTATACACAATACAAAATCTTACTAATAACATGCATGCGAAAGTTTTTCAGGATGTATGTGTGTTTTGTTACTCCACGCAAAAACTACTGGTCATATTTCTGAATTTTTTTACACTAATGGCTTATATATAATATATACTATAATATAAATCACTTATTGTTCACCGCAAGAAATTTATTTTTCCAAAAAAATTATGTATATCAATTATTGGTGTAAAAAATTGTCTCTATCACGCATTAAATGTGAATACTGAACGAAATACTAGAGATTACTGTAATTAATAAAATAAATCATTAAATTGTTGGGAAGAAATACCACCAATCGCTTGACATACAGATAATGCCACGCCGATTCGTGCACTCTAAGTAATAAACGAGAATTTTTCCGAAAGAAATACGAAAACGGGAAATAACGATGAACGCTCACCATAAAGTCTACAAATCCTTAAATTCCCGGCCAATTTACACTCCCTCTCCAAATAAGAGCACTCTGGAAGTAATTGGCTCCAATTTGTCGGTAAACGACGTATTTACCGTGGTGAGAAAATTGGAGTTTTTGTTAGCATTTAAAACTACGACTTTTTAGAAAATAAACCGCTTGATGTAAGTGGGAAGTCCTGCCCTTTAGAACTTCATCTAAAACTCAAGGACGTAAGTCAGATTACTAATGCAGTCTTTTAGGTTTTAATTCTTATACTTTGTTTAAGCATATTAATGTATAAATTTTATGACATATAAACAGCAGCGCTACATTACAGCTTGGAGAATAAGATCATGGTATCGCCGCATATAAAGGCCTGAAAGATAGAAGTCTTCTATGGAGTTTTTTCTATGGAAAATGTGGCGGATCTCTCTACTAGACCTTGTAGTGACCAGTTACCATCAGGTAGACTGTATTTGACCGTGTATCTGACCGTTTGTTATTTCAATCTTATAAAAAAAGCTTCATATTGCGTTTTTCAAAGTATAGCTAGCGACTTTCGTTTTACCAAACTGTGTAGGCTATAACTGAGCCTCCAATATACACTCGCCTACGGAAAATCACCACCTAAACATTGCAAATTTTCGTATGGCATTTGTTGTTTTGAACCGAGGAAATGACGCATTGAATGTTTTAGCCAATACTTGGGAACATAAAACAGAGTACATTTTACATTGATATGTTCACAGTACATAAAGTGATGGAGCTATTATTGGACAAATGAAATGTTTTTAGGAAGACCTAAAAACATTATATATTTATTAAAACAGTATATATTTATTATTGAGAAGCTTTAAAAGTTTAGGTGTACCAGCTTTTATTATTCTCGTGTAACATGGTCTATGTTGGCATGGATGTGCTATTTTATCTAGGTTCTATATAGCTATATAAATTTTGCCAGGTGGTAGAACCAATGTAGTTCGACCGGGGAAGTACCACCGCCACACCTATTTCTAGCGTGAAGCAGTTCTTGCGTTTCGGTGGAAGGATGTGGTTGCCGGCTCACTTTTATATGAGGCGACCATCTCAGACTTCGAGAGTAGCAATGCATCTGTAATACACTTCAAATAGAACCCCTGTTATATATGAAGTATGAGGTGGGCTGCCTGCTCATTTGCTACTTCATATTTATAAAAAAAAAAGATTTATTTTTTAGTTTTTTGTCGTTCAATTTCGTAATCCATTTTAGATTCCTTCCACTCCTTAGCGTAGATGAGAAAAAACTTCAGAGACTAGTCGAGATTTGTTTCTCCAAGATTTCCGCCGTCGGACTCCATATTAACAAACTTATAACTACGCTCTGTAATGTACGTCTATGTGGGATTATTCCCAGGCAATAAAAATCCCAACACAATTCCAACCATACCTATATCCAATGAGTATAAACATTCGTATCTCTTACAAGATCATTTCACAGCAAATTCTATTTTCTAGCGTGTACGCACCATATGGCTGTCAGGTTGCGAAATAGCTACAATTCGCGAGCTTGTACGGGTGGTCGTAGGAAGTAATCAATTGCCATAGTCCTTATCGCTATAGAAATACACGTCAGGATACCATGAAGCTAGTACCGGTTTGTTCAATGTTTCAAGGCGCCTACACTCGCCTTAGATGGATTTACGAGCCGAACATAGCATATTTTATCGGTTGCCGATTTTAGCTCGATAACTAATTGTTCTACCATGTTTTCACAATTAAATTTACGGTTTATAGTAACGATAGTTTTACTGACCATATCAGTTAATGCCATACCTTTCAAAGTTATACAGTATTTTGGAAAGCTTCGAGTAGGTGTGTATGTTACACGCTGTTTAGAAGAACACTGCTCAAGAAAGAACAATTGAATTGGTGTCAAATCTCATTATCCACCTTTGAACAATAATACAAGACAATTAGTGCGAGTTCTTTTTTTTGGAATCACAATTATAAAAAAGTGAGACATGTTAAGTATGTACTTAACTACAAAAGATGCATTGCAATACTCGTATCAAATATTGTCCACTTACACAATTCTATGCAAAACACACATAAAGTCTCCTGCTCAAAACATACTACTAAACTCCTAACTTTACTAGCGTTCATCTTTGAATGGCTTGAGATCCATAGAGAATTCCTAACAGTAACTAGATAAAGCCTATTCAAAAGAGATATATTACGAGGCAAGATAGTCCTGTGATATACCGTTTTCAGTTTACAATCGCAAGAACATAAATAAAGTTTGCAACGTTCCTTTCATGGTTGCATTTGGAATTGTTACGAGTATTTTTATATTAAGTTGATGGACTTAGAAGTTCTTATGGCTCGATGGTTGCAGCATCTCCACTACACCTATAACTATGATAATGGTGTTAAGATAATGTTTGGTTTGAGGCAAAAATATGACTACAAAAAGAACAAAAAAATACAGTCGAATTAAGAACCTCCTCCTTTTTTGAAGTCGGTTAAAAATAACTAGAAAAATATGTAGCATTAAAAAAATAATATTCGCTTATGAGATGCGTTACTTTAAATCTTATATGTTATGTCACATAATCCTGACATACAAAGACAAATTATTCATAATCATTAATAATATAGTCCTTAATACAACACCACACCTATGTATTTCTAGCCAGTTCACCTTTATATGAGGTGACCATCTTAGTACTCGGGAGTAGCAACGCATCTGTGACCGACTTCTCATAGAACCCTAGTTCTATATGAAGTTGCTTACAAAAGTCCATGAGCGGCAGTGACCACTTACCACCAGGTAAACTGCATGTTCGTTTGCTACTTCATTCTTATAAAAATGTACTATAATATAATCGGTTGTATATAAAACGTGTAGTTAACACACTGTAACTTAATAAAAGTTAATCTACAAAGTAATGACAAAGGCTCATCCAGTATCACGATCCCCCACGTCGTTATCAGCGCATTCCGAGATCAATGTCGTCACAGCTTCCGTTGCAGCTAAAGTTTGCTCTTTGTATGCAACGCTGTTAACGATTAGATTAGATTCTTACGTATCAGGGTAAGGGAATAAGGCATCCTCAGCGTAGGAGACCCTTGGGCGTTAGTTCATTAGAGTGTTAATGTGTGAAGTAAAGCTCCTACGTATGACCCATGTTACTTTATATAGTTTTCTATAAAACATGGAGGACGTCTTAAAAACTTCGTAATTCATCACTCTGTAACATTACTATGAATAATCGCGAGTAACGATAAGCCCCGTAGTGATTTAATCATAAAAGGCGCAGATGACTTGGATTCGTTCCCAAGTCAACCAAACATTTCATAGTTTTAGATATCGGTTTTAATGCACGTTGTGGTGGTAAACTTTCCACGCTACTAGTAATTGTATGTAATATTTTAAACGTGCATTTTATAAGCTTTTATCTTCACATGTAACTCAATCGCGCGCTTTGTTGTAGGTTTATCTTATATTTTCCGTCAAAACTTTGTAATGAAAACGCATTTTTTATATAAATACACTTTGTATATTGGAATAAAACTGTTTTAAATATGCAACTCCATCCTATATGCAACTCATTCTCCTATTATTTTTTAAGTTCGCTGATACAAATCTAATTAAGAAAAATTTTAATACCTATATAAAAAAACAATCTCAATCAACCTTTATGTAGGTGGCCCGTCTGCCTAATATATAGGTTTAGTAATAAATGAAAATCATGAACTGCATTTGAGAGCAAGAAAGCGAATGAGTGCCGGAAACCACAGATCAGCGCGCACTATAAATAATTCATACGGACGACGCACGTGTGCCTGAAACTATGAGAAACTGTGGGAATTTATGATAACAACAAATGTTATTTTAGCTCACCTACGATATATTATAGTCAGATTTTGGCTTGGAAAATATTTACGTTAGTAACTGCTTAAATCTTTCACAAACCTTATAAATTTACCACGAAAATATTATACCACTTGTTATTTTAATTTCATACCTAAATGTCACAGTTAAGCCCGAAAAGCAATTTATAATTTTTTAATCTGATAACATTAAAAAAAGTAAATAAAATAAAGTTTCATTCTCCTTACCGAGCAACGATTTAAAAAAATCAAGGCAATTAATTCGGAGAGACTATATTCAGAGTTTTGCGGACATATACATACATTCAAATGCATTTTTTACAAATTACCATAAATTTTGTTTTGACAAGACAACAATTTCATTGAAAATCCAATCCAAAATGCCATTTTCAGTAACAGCATTAACATAATAATATAAGTATATACCTATTTGTTTTCCATCAAAAATAATATATGTATCATTTTGAACATAATAAAAAAAGAAATCAAGTGATAACTAGGTACATTGTGACCATTGACTCAAACAACGCCGACTTGACGTCGCTTATTTCCACATGGTCAATTCGGCTACAGGCAATAACCTCGTTCAATTTATAACTTTCACAAAGATAATGTAGAGATAAGTTAACGATTATCATCAGATGTGTTCACTCAACGCACATACATAGATATATAATTAAAAGTTATCATATGGTAGACATTATAAGTGTTATTATTATCCACTCGAAGGTTTATCAATCGTAAAAAAATAACGATATTAAAAAATAGGTATTATGGTTCATATCAAACGATGTGGGCGAAAGAGACCTAATGAAAAATTAGAAATAACAAAATTATGGTTGATTTTGAAGTTTTTCTTAAATCACTTTTTCCTTTGTAGTAAGAACATTTCGTCGCTTTTTTAATCGCTGAACGACAAACTATGTTATTAGATTTCGAAATTTTGAGTTAAGTCTCTTTCGTTCTCACTGCGCAAAATGTGCATACACACTTTAAGGACTGCTGTAGAATATACATAGTCTTATTCTTATTGGCGTATATGCCAATACCTATCTATGGATACATATATGACAAATATGTTGTACAAACAATTACTGTTACATAGAAAATATTTTGTACAATATGTTAACAAATGTGCACACATGTGCACGAATCAAGGTGAGCAAGTGAATAATCTGTGAGTTGCATAATCGAGAGAATCTTATGAACTGCGTAATATGTAAATCTTTAGAACTTGACAAAAAACTAAGAGGCAATTATAGAACCGATAGTTTCATTTTGTTTTTATTATATTTGTCCAGGAACCCTAGATTTTCTGCTCACGGCTGTAAGTACCTTTAGTTGTGTAAAGTTAGGTATCTTGTTAATTCAGTCAAAATTAGTTCAGTGTGTTCCAGATTTTCCTTAGCGCAGCTGATACGTACTAACCTTAACTATTTATTTTGGCTTAGAGTTTGAACAGTAATATTACGTAAAAATGAAAATAACTGTAGTAAATGATATAAAATTTATATCTTTCTTTTTTTATATGTTACGGGTACTCAGTACACAGTACGTTACTCAGTACACAGTATATATTAGTATTGCTGTGATCACGATCCATGTAAGGGGGCCGAAATATTCCGCGATATTATCAGTCCAAAATCAATAATGATATCACTCATGTATCGCATAATATATCTCGAAGGTCCCAAGTTATATCATGCAAAAAGAATTTAGCTTTCAAAACATGACCCAAAGACCTCGATACAGAAGATATTATATTATTATAAAATATACCTAATTCATCTGTCTATAATTTCCATAATATGTTTGAAACATTCATGTTTTTGTTATCTTTTTAAATGCGATGCAGTCATAGTTATTTTAATGCCATCAGCATTATGTTGATATATCTATAATTCTGTACGTAACTCTTGTCAATGACTAAGTTCTATTTACGCGTTAACATTTAGTATAGAATACATAGTCTATGTAAATTATATGGTGTTATTTAAAGGACTAGGACGTGTATTGACGTAAACGTGTATTGTATATAAAGACTAGAAATTTTATTAAAAGATGGTAGAACCCTTTTTGATTAGACTCCGGCGACTTCTAACTACTTCCGTTAGTACCTACTACTCGTATATAAAAAACTTACAAATATTTTGTCTAAATTTCCTATATCCCTTTCTTTTTTAAATCTATTTTTTAGATTTCGGCCTTGGCTTCTTGTCCTTTAGACTTTTTTCCTTTCTTTGTGTCCCATAGATAATAAACAATATAAATTAAATATGTTCATTTCAATTTTTATAATAAAAACAAATCAATCAAATATTTTATTAAAATATATACATGTTATACGCATGACCGGAATGAGTTATGGACATTATAATACCAAATTCATTAATTTGCATATAAACATTGAACGCGTAGCTTTAGGGGAGCGCCCGCATTCCCTGACATTAAAAATTATGAGTCAGATAAACATTGTAAACAATATGGCCTATTACGCAGTTATGTCGTAACTGGCATCATCCTCTTCGTACTCGTACTTTGTTGCAGCCATCAATTGGATTTTAATTGTTTCATCTTCGTCCCGTTTTGAGAGCCGGATAGGCTGAATTATTTCACGACATGATTTTATTTTAATTTTTAAAAACTTTAATTTAACTGCAATGTTTGTATGTATGTTTATGTCAAATCTTGCAAGCTGTTTAACCCACTTATAGTCACTACTTTTGCACATTTATTATTTTTTATGATAATATATAATATGTATTTAGACACATTAATTGGTAGTTGTCATTCTCTTTTTTTAAATAGTTTAATTTGTTTACTTTATCACTTAATTTTGTATATATATAGAATTGTTAAAATGCCGTTATTCATTGATTTTTAACTATATAAAAAAGTAACACTTGAGTAACTCATATGTTTTATTTAATTACAAATTGTATTTTTTATCTTTTTACACCGCATCACAGTTTTTTATGATCAATATGTTTATAACAATCATGTTTATCATCATATAATATATGTTTATTACAATCATTGATAAATATTACGAGTACGTATTCTACATAATTTAAAAATGTATGTATGTTATGGTTACCACATAATTGCCGCACATTAATCTCAGAGTTTAATGGCAACCCATCGATTTGGCCGGTTTGTTTCGTAAAATTGCAAAGGAGGCACACGCACGTAGCATATTTCTAAAATTATATAGCCTTCGACTTTTAGTACATTAATTCGCACATAAAACTACGAGCCTAGAATTTTAAAAATGAAAATATCCAATTTTCTCAATATATAAGTCACAATCATGCTTAACTAGGGGTACTTATGTAGGTGGTACAACTAATATGGTTCGATCGTGGACCGTCCCCACACCTATTTTTCATGTGAATCATTACTGGTATTCCGATGGA